>SZWC01028957.1:5771-24032 GCA_023375785.1 Penium margaritaceum
GTGGTCAGAAACACACTGGCCAGAAACACAGTGGTCAGAAACACAGTGGTCAGAAACACAGTCGTCGGAAAGATACTGGTCAGAAATACAGTGGTCAGAAACAAACTGGTCAGAAACACACTGGTCAGAAACACAGTGGTCTGAAACACAGTAGTCAGAAACACAGCGGTCAGAAACACCGTGGTCAGGAACACACTGGTGAGAAACACACTGGTCAGAAACACAGTGGTCTGAAACACAGTAGTCAGAAACACAGCGGTCAGAAACACCGTGGTCAGGAACACACTGGTGAGAAACACACTGGTCAGAAACATAGTGGTCAGAAACACAGTGGTCAGAAACACAGTGGTCAGAAACACAGTGGTCAGAAATACACTAGTTAGAGACACACTGGTCAGAAACACACTGGTTAGAAACACACTGGTCAGAAACATAATGGTCAAAAACACGGTGGTCAGAAACACAGTGGTCCGAAACACAGTGGTCAGAAACACTGTGGTCAGACACACAGTGGTCAGAAAGACACCATATAGAAACACACTGGTCAGAAACACAGTGGTCAGAAACACAGTGGTCAGAAACACAATGGTCAGAAACACACCATTCAGAAACACACTGGTCAGAAACAGTGGTCAGAAACACAGTGGTCAGAAACACAGTGTTCAGAAACACAGTGGTCAGAAACACACTAGTCAGAACCACAGTGGTCAGAAAGACACCATATAGAAACACACTGGTCGGAAACACAGTGGTCACAAACAGAGTGGTCAGAAACACGGTAGTCAGAAACACACGGGTCAGAAACACACTCGTTTGAAACACAATGGTCACAAACAAAGTGGTCAGAAAACAAACTGGTCAGAAACACAGTGGTCCGAAACACAGTGGTCAGAAGCACTGTGGTCAGAAACACACTGGTCAGAAACACAGCGGTCAGAAGCACTGTTGTCAGAAACACACTGGTCAGAGACATAGTGGTCAGAAACACACTGGCCAGAAACACAGTGGTCAGAAACACAGTGGTCAGAAACACACTGGTCAGAAACACAGTGGTTAGAAACACAGTGGTCAGAAACACAGTGGTCAGAAAGACAGTGGTCAGAAACAGAGTGTTCAGAAACACACTGGTCAGAAACACACTGGTCACAAACACAGTGGTCAGAAACACACTGGTCAGAAACACAGTGGTTAGAAACACAGTGGTCAGAAACAAAGTGGTCAGAAACACAGTGGTCAGAAACACAGTGGTGAGAAACACAGTGGTCAGAAACACAGGGTCATAAACACAGTCGTCAGAAACACACTGGTCAGACACACAATGGTCAGAAACACAGTGGTCACAAACACAGTGGTCACAAACACAGTGGTCACAAACACAGTGGTCACAAACACAGTGGTCACAAACACAGTGGTCACAAACACAGTGGTCACAAACACAGTGGTCACAAACACAGTGGTCACAAACACAGTGGTCACAAACACAGTGGTCACAAACACAGTGGTCACAAACACAGTGGTCACAAACACAGTGGTCACAAACACAGTGGTCACAAACACAGTGGTCACAAACACAGTGGTCACAAACACAGTGGTCACAAACACAGTGGTCACAAACACAGTGGTCACAAACACAGTGGTCACAAACACAGTGGTCACAAACACAGTGGTCACAAACACAGTGGTCACAAACACAGTGGTCACAAACACAGTGGTCACAAACACAGTGGTCACAAACACAGTGGTCACAAACACAGTGGTCACAAACACAGTGGTCACAAACACAGTGGTCACAAACACAGTGGTCACAAACACAGTGGTCACAAACACAGTGGTCACAAACACAGTGGTCACAAACACAGTGGTCACAAACACAGTGGTCACAAACACAGTGGTCACAAACACAGTGGTCACAAACACAGTGGTCACAAACACAGTGGTCACAAACACAGTGGTCACAAACACAGTGGTCACAAACACAGTGGTCACAAACACAGTGGTCACAAACACAGTGGTCACAAACACAGTGGTCACAAACACAGTGGTCACAAACACAGTGGTCACAAACACAGTGGTCACAAACACAGTGGTCACAAACACAGTGGTCACAAACACAGTGGTCACAAACACAGTGGTCACAAACACAGTGGTCACAAACACAGTGGTCACAAACACAGTGGTCACAAACACAGTGGTCACAAACACAGTGGTCACAAACACAGTGGTCACAAACACAGTGGTCACAAACACAGTGGTCACAAACACAGTGGTCACAAACACAGTGGTCACAAACACAGTGGTCACAAACACAGTGGTCACAAACACAGTGGTCACAAACACAGTGGTCACAAACACAGTGGTCACAAACACAGTGGTCACAAACACAGTGGTCACAAACACAGTGGTCACAAACACAGTGGTCACAAACACAGTGGTCACAAACACAGTGGTCACAAACACAGTGGTCACAAACACAGTGGTCACAAACACAGTGGTCACAAACACAGTGGTCACAAACACAGTGGTCACAAACACAGTGGTCACAAACACAGTGGTCACAAACACAGTGGTCACAAACACAGTGGTCACAAACACAGTGGTCACAAACACAGTGGTCACAAACACAGTGGTCACAAACACAGTGGTCACAAACACAGTGGTCACAAACACAGTGGTCACAAACACAGTGGTCACAAACACAGTGGTCACAAACACAGTGGTCACAAACACAGTGGTCACAAACACAGTGGTCACAAACACAGTGGTCACAAACACAGTGGTCACAAACACAGTGGTCACAAACACAGTGGTCACAAACACAGTGGTCACAAACACAGTGGTCACAAACACAGTGGTCACAAACACAGTGGTCACAAACACAGTGGTCACAAACACAGTGGTCACAAACACAGTGGTCACAAACACAGTGGTCACAAACACAGTGGTCACAAACACAGTGGTCACAAACACAGTGGTCACAAACACAGTGGTCACAAACACAGTGGTCACAAACACAGTGGTCACAAACACAGTGGTCACAAACACAGTGGTCACAAACACAGTGGTCACAAACACAGTGGTCACAAACACAGTGGTCACAAACACAGTGGTCACAAACACAGTGGTCACAAACACAGTGGTCACAAACACAGTGGTCACAAACACAGTGGTCACAAACACAGTGGTCACAAACACAGTGGTCACAAACACAGTGGTCACAAACACAGTGGTCACAAACACAGTGGTCACAAACACAGTGGTCACAAACACAGTGGTCACAAACACAGTGGTCACAAACACAGTGGTCACAAACACAGTGGTCACAAACACAGTGGTCACAAACACAGTGGTCACAAACACAGTGGTCACAAACACAGTGGTCACAAACACAGTGGTCACAAACACAGTGGTCACAAACACAGTGGTCACAAACACAGTGGTCACAAACACAGTGGTCACAAACACAGTGGTCACAAACACAGTGGTCACAAACACAGTGGTCACAAACACAGTGGTCACAAACACAGTGGTCACAAACACAGTGGTCACAAACACAGTGGTCACAAACACAGTGGTCACAAACACAGTGGTCACAAACACAGTGGTCACAAACACAGTGGTCACAAACACAGTGGTCACAAACACAGTGGTCACAAACACAGTGGTCACAAACACAGTGGTCACAAACACAGTGGTCACAAACACAGTGGTCACAAACACAGTGGTCACAAACACAGTGGTCACAAACACAGTGGTCACAAACACAGTGGTCACAAACACAGTGGTCACAAACACAGTGGTCACAAACACAGTGGTCACAAACACAGTGGTCACAAACACAGTGGTCACAAACACAGTGGTCACAAACACAGTGGTCACAAACACAGTGGTCACAAACACAGTGGTCACAAACACAGTGGTCACAAACACAGTGGTCACAAACACAGTGGTCACAAACACAGTGGTCACAAACACAGTGGTCACAAACACAGTGGTCACAAACACAGTGGTCACAAACACAGTGGTCACAAACACAGTGGTCACAAACACAGTGGTCACAAACACAGTGGTCACAAACACAGTGGTCACAAACACAGTGGTCACAAACACAGTGGTCACAAACACAGTGGTCACAAACACAGTGGTCACAAACACAGTGGTCACAAACACAGTGGTCACAAACACAGTGGTCACAAACACAGTGGTCACAAACACAGTGGTCACAAACACAGTGGTCACAAACACAGTGGTCACAAACACAGTGGTCACAAACACAGTGGTCACAAACACAGTGGTCACAAACACAGTGGTCACAAACACAGTGGTCACAAACACAGTGGTCACAAACACAGTGGTCACAAACACAGTGGTCACAAACACAGTGGTCACAAACACAGTGGTCACAAACACAGTGGTCACAAACACAGTGGTCACAAACACAGTGGTCACAAACACAGTGGTCACAAACACAGTGGTCACAAACACAGTGGTCACAAACACAGTGGTCACAAACACAGTGGTCACAAACACAGTGGTCACAAACACAGTGGTCACAAACACAGTGGTCACAAACACAGTGGTCACAAACACAGTGGTCACAAACACAGTGGTCACAAACACAGTGGTCACAAACACAGTGGTCACAAACACAGTGGTCACAAACACAGTGGTCACAAACACAGTGGTCACAAACACAGTGGTCACAAACACAGTGGTCACAAACACAGTGGTCACAAACACAGTGGTCACAAACACAGTGGTCACAAACACAGTGGTCACAAACACAGTGGTCACAAACACAGTGGTCACAAACACAGTGGTCACAAACACAGTGGTCACAAACACAGTGGTCACAAACACAGTGGTCACAAACACAGTGGTCACAAACACAGTGGTCACAAACACAGTGGTCACAAACACAGTGGTCACAAACACAGTGGTCACAAACACAGTGGTCACAAACACAGTGGTCACAAACACAGTGGTCACAAACACAGTGGTCACAAACACAGTGGTCACAAACACAGTGGTCACAAACACAGTGGTCACAAACACAGTGGTCACAAACACAGTGGTCACAAACACAGTGGTCACAAACACAGTGGTCACAAACACAGTGGTCACAAACACAGTGGTCACAAACACAGTGGTCACAAACACAGTGGTCACAAACACAGTGGTCACAAACACAGTGGTCACAAACACAGTGGTCACAAACACAGTGGTCACAAACACAGTGGTCACAAACACAGTGGTCACAAACACAGTGGTCACAAACACAGTGGTCACAAACACAGTGGTCACAAACACAGTGGTCACAAACACAGTGGTCACAAACACAGTGGTCACAAACACAGTGGTCACAAACACAGTGGTCACAAACACAGTGGTCACAAACACAGTGGTCACAAACACAGTGGTCACAAACACAGTGGTCACAAACACAGTGGTCACAAACACAGTGGTCACAAACACAGTGGTCACAAACACAGTGGTCACAAACACAGTGGTCACAAACACAGTGGTCACAAACACAGTGGTCACAAACACAGTGGTCACAAACACAGTGGTCACAAACACAGTGGTCACAAACACAGTGGTCACAAACACAGTGGTCACAAACACAGTGGTCACAAACACAGTGGTCACAAACACAGTGGTCACAAACACAGTGGTCACAAACACAGTGGTCACAAACACAGTGGTCACAAACACAGTGGTCACAAACACAGTGGTCACAAACACAGTGGTCACAAACACAGTGGTCACAAACACAGTGGTCACAAACACAGTGGTCACAAACACAGTGGTCACAAACACAGTGGTCACAAACACAGTGGTCACAAACACAGTGGTCACAAACACAGTGGTCACAAACACAGTGGTCACAAACACAGTGGTCACAAACACAGTGGTCACAAACACAGTGGTCACAAACACAGTGGTCACAAACACAGTGGTCACAAACACAGTGGTCACAAACACAGTGGTCACAAACACAGTGGTCACAAACACAGTGGTCAGAAACACAGTGGTCAGAAACACACTGGTCAGAAACACAGTGGTCTGAAACACACTGGTCAGAAACACAGTGGTCAGAAACACAGTGGTCAGAAACACACTGGTGAGAAACACACAGGTCAGAAACACAGTGGTTAGAAACACAGTGGTCAGAAACACACTAGTCAGAAATACAATGGTCAGAAACACACTGGTCAGAAACACACTGGCCAGAAACACAGTGGTGAGAAACACAGTGGTCAGAAACACAGTGTTCAGAACCACAATGATCAGAAACACACTGTTCAGAAACAAAGTGGTCCGAAACACAGTGGTCAGAAACACAGATGTCAGAAATACAGTGGTCAGAAACACACTGGTCAGGAACACAGTGGTCAGAAACACACTGGTCAGAAACACACTGGTCAGAAACACAGTGGTCAGGAACACAGTGGTCAGAAACACAGTAGTTAGAAACACAGTGGTCAGAAACACAGTCGTAGGAAACATAGTGGTCCGGAACACAGTGGTCAGACACACAGTGGTCAGAAGCACAATGGTCAGAAACACGGTGGTCAGAAAGACACTGGTCAGAAACCCAGTGGTCAGAAACAGTGGTCAGAAACGCACTGGTCAGAAACAGACTGGTCAGAAACACTCTGGTCAGAAACACAGATGTCAGAAATACAGTGGTCAGAAACGCACTGGTCAGAAACAGACTGGTCAGAAACACTCTGGTCAGAAACACAGATGTCAGAAATACAGTGGTCAGAAACGCACTGGTCAGAAACAGACTGGTCAGAAACACTCTGGTCAGAAACACAGATGTCAGAAATACAGTGGTCAGAAACGCACTGGTCAGAAACAGACTGGTCAGAAACACTCTGGTCAGAAACACAGATGTCAGAAATACAGTGGTCAGAAACGCACTGGTCAGAAACAGACTGGTCAGAAACACTCTGGTCAGAAACACAGATGTCAGAAATACAGTGGTCAGAAACGCACTGGTCAGAAACAGACTGGTCAGAAACACTCTGGTCAGAAACACAGATGTCAGAAATACAGTGGTCAGAAACGCACTGGTCAGAAACAGACTGGTCAGAAACACTCTGGTCAGAAACACAGTGGGCAGAAACACACTGGTCAGACACACAATGGTCAGAAACACAGTGGTCAGAAACACACTGGTCACAAACCCAGTGGTCAGAAACACACTGGTCAGAAAGACAGTGGTCAGAAACACACTGTTAAGAAACACACAGGTCAAAAACACACTGGTCAGAAACACAGTGGTAAGAAACACACTGGTCAGAAACACACTGGTCAGAGACACAGTGGTCAGAAACACAATGGTCAGAAACACACTGGTCAGAAAGACAGTGGTCAGAAACACAGTGGTCAGAAACACACTGGTCAGAAACACAGTGGTCTGAAACACACTGGTCAGAAACACAGTGGTCAGAAACACAGTGGTCAGAAACACACTGGTCAGAAACACAGTGGTCAGAAACACAGTGGTCAGAAACACACTGGTCAGAAACACACAGGTCAAAAACACAGTGGTTAGAAACACAGTGGTCAGAAACACACTAGTCAGAAATACAGTGGTCAGAAACACACTGGTCAGAAACACACTGGCCAGAAACACAGTGGTGAGAAACACAGTGGTCAGAAACACAGTGGTCAGAAGCACAATGATCAGAAACACACTGTTCAGAAACAAAGTGGTCCAAAACACAGTGGTCAGAAACACAGATGTCAGAAATACAGTGGTCAGAAACACACTGGTCAGGAACACAGTGGTCAGAAACACAGTGGTCAGAAACACACTGGTCAGAAACACAGTGGTCAGGAACACAGTGGTCAGAAACACAGTAGTTAGAAACACAGTGGTCAGAAACACAGTCGTAGGAAACATAGTGGTCCGGAACACAGTGGTCAGAAACACAGTCGTCGGAAAGATACTGGTCAGAAACACAGTGGTCGGAAACACAGTGGTCACAAACACAGTGGTCACAAACACAGTGGTCACAAACACAGTGGTCACAAACACAGTGGTCACAAACACAGTGGTCACAAACACAGTGGTCACAAACACAGTGGTCACAAACACAGTGGTCACAAACACAGTGGTCACAAACACAGTGGTCACAAACACAGTGGTCACAAACACAGTGGTCACAAACACAGTGGTCACAAACACAGTGGTCACAAACACAGTGGTCACAAACACAGTGGTCACAAACACAGTGGTCACAAACACAGTGGTCACAAACACAGTGGTCACAAACACAGTGGTCACAAACACAGTGGTCACAAACACAGTGGTCACAAACACAGTGGTCACAAACACAGTGGTCACAAACACAGTGGTCACAAACACAGTGGTCACAAACACAGTGGTCACAAACACAGTGGTCACAAACACAGTGGTCACAAACACAGTGGTCACAAACACAGTGGTCACAAACACAGTGGTCACAAACACAGTGGTCACAAACACAGTGGTCACAAACACAGTGGTCACAAACACAGTGGTCACAAACACAGTGGTCACAAACACAGTGGTCACAAACACAGTGGTCACAAACACAGTGGTCACAAACACAGTGGTCACAAACACAGTGGTCACAAACACAGTGGTCACAAACACAGTGGTCACAAACACAGTGGTCACAAACACAGTGGTCACAAACACAGTGGTCACAAACACAGTGGTCACAAACACAGTGGTCACAAACACAGTGGTCACAAACACAGTGGTCACAAACACAGTGGTCACAAACACAGTGGTCACAAACACAGTGGTCACAAACACAGTGGTCACAAACACAGTGGTCACAAACACAGTGGTCACAAACACAGTGGTCACAAACACAGTGGTCACAAACACAGTGGTCACAAACACAGTGGTCACAAACACAGTGGTCACAAACACAGTGGTCACAAACACAGTGGTCACAAACACAGTGGTCACAAACACAGTGGTCACAAACACAGTGGTCACAAACACAGTGGTCACAAACACAGTGGTCACAAACACAGTGGTCACAAACACAGTGGTCACAAACACAGTGGTCACAAACACAGTGGTCACAAACACAGTGGTCACAAACACAGTGGTCACAAACACAGTGGTCACAAACACAGTGGTCACAAACACAGTGGTCACAAACACAGTGGTCACAAACACAGTGGTCACAAACACAGTGGTCACAAACACAGTGGTCACAAACACAGTGGTCACAAACACAGTGGTCACAAACACAGTGGTCACAAACACAGTGGTCACAAACACAGTGGTCACAAACACAGTGGTCACAAACACAGTGGTCACAAACACAGTGGTCACAAACACAGTGGTCACAAACACAGTGGTCACAAACACAGTGGTCACAAACACAGTGGTCACAAACACAGTGGTCACAAACACAGTGGTCACAAACACAGTGGTCACAAACACAGTGGTCACAAACACAGTGGTCACAAACACAGTGGTCACAAACACAGTGGTCACAAACACAGTGGTCACAAACACAGTGGTCACAAACACAGTGGTCACAAACACAGTGGTCACAAACACAGTGGTCACAAACACAGTGGTCACAAACACAGTGGTCACAAACACAGTGGTCACAAACACAGTGGTCACAAACACAGTGGTCACAAACACAGTGGTCACAAACACAGTGGTCACAAACACAGTGGTCACAAACACAGTGGTCACAAACACAGTGGTCACAAACACAGTGGTCACAAACACAGTGGTCACAAACACAGTGGTCACAAACACAGTGGTCACAAACACAGTGGTCACAAACACAGTGGTCACAAACACAGTGGTCACAAACACAGTGGTCACAAACACAGTGGTCACAAACACAGTGGTCACAAACACAGTGGTCACAAACACAGTGGTCACAAACACAGTGGTCACAAACACAGTGGTCACAAACACAGTGGTCACAAACACAGTGGTCACAAACACAGTGGTCACAAACACAGTGGTCACAAACACAGTGGTCACAAACACAGTGGTCACAAACACAGTGGTCACAAACACAGTGGTCACAAACACAGTGGTCACAAACACAGTGGTCACAAACACAGTGGTCACAAACACAGTGGTCACAAACACAGTGGTCACAAACACAGTGGTCACAAACACAGTGGTCACAAACACAGTGGTCACAAACACAGTGGTCACAAACACAGTGGTCACAAACACAGTGGTCACAAACACAGTGGTCACAAACACAGTGGTCACAAACACAGTGGTCACAAACACAGTGGTCACAAACACAGTGGTCACAAACACAGTGGTCACAAACACAGTGGTCACAAACACAGTGGTCACAAACACAGTGGTCACAAACACAGTGGTCACAAACACAGTGGTCACAAACACAGTGGTCACAAACACAGTGGTCACAAACACAGTGGTCACAAACACAGTGGTCACAAACACAGTGGTCACAAACACAGTGGTCACAAACACAGTGGTCACAAACACAGTGGTCACAAACACAGTGGTCACAAACACAGTGGTCACAAACACAGTGGTCACAAACACAGTGGTCACAAACACAGTGGTCACAAACACAGTGGTCACAAACACAGTGGTCACAAACACAGTGGTCACAAACACAGTGGTCACAAACACAGTGGTCACAAACACAGTGGTCACAAACACAGTGGTCACAAACACAGTGGTCACAAACACAGTGGTCACAAACACAGTGGTCACAAACACAGTGGTCACAAACACAGTGGTCACAAACACAGTGGTCACAAACACAGTGGTCACAAACACAGTGGTCACAAACACAGTGGTCACAAACACAGTGGTCACAAACACAGTGGTCACAAACACAGTGGTCACAAACACAGTGGTCACAAACACAGTGGTCACAAACACAGTGGTCACAAACACAGTGGTCACAAACACAGTGGTCACAAACACAGTGGTCACAAACACAGTGGTCACAAACACAGTGGTCACAAACACAGTGGTCACAAACACAGTGGTCACAAACACAGTGGTCACAAACACAGTGGTCACAAACACAGTGGTCACAAACACAGTGGTCACAAACACAGTGGTCACAAACACAGTGGTCACAAACACAGTGGTCACAAACACAGTGGTCACAAACACAGTGGTCACAAACACAGTGGTCACAAACACAGTGGTCACAAACACAGTGGTCACAAACACAGTGGTCACAAACACAGTGGTCACAAACACAGTGGTCACAAACACAGTGGTCACAAACACAGTGGTCACAAACACAGTGGTCACAAACACAGTGGTCACAAACACAGTGGTCACAAACACAGTGGTCACAAACACAGTGGTCACAAACACAGTGGTCACAAACACAGTGGTCACAAACACAGTGGTCACAAACACAGTGGTCACAAACACAGTGGTCACAAACACAGTGGTCACAAACACAGTGGTCACAAACACAGTGGTCACAAACACAGTGGTCACAAACACAGTGGTCACAAACACAGTGGTCACAAACACAGTGGTCACAAACACAGTGGTCACAAACACAGTGGTCACAAACACAGTGGTCACAAACACAGTGGTCACAAACACAGTGGTCACAAACACAGTGGTCACAAACACAGTGGTCACAAACACAGTGGTCACAAACACAGTGGTCACAAACACAGTGGTCACAAACACAGTGGTCACAAACACAGTGGTCACAAACACAGTGGTCACAAACACAGTGGTCACAAACACAGTGGTCACAAACACAGTGGTCACAAACACAGTGGTCACAAACACAGTGGTCACAAACACAGTGGTCACAAACACAGTGGTCACAAACACAGTGGTCACAAACACAGTGGTCACAAACACAGTGGTCACAAACACAGTGGTCACAAACACAGTGGTCACAAACACAGTGGTCACAAACACAGTGGTCACAAACACAGTGGTCACAAACACAGTGGTCACAAACACAGTGGTCACAAACACAGTGGTCACAAACACAGTGGTCACAAACACAGTGGTCACAAACACAGTGGTCACAAACACAGTGGTCACAAACACAGTGGTCACAAACACAGTGGTCACAAACACAGTGGTCACAAACACAGTGGTCACAAACACAGTGGTCACAAACACAGTGGTCACAAACACAGTGGTCACAAACACAGTGGTCACAAACACAGTGGTCACAAACACAGTGGTCACAAACACAGTGGTCACAAACACAGTGGTCACAAACACAGTGGTCACAAACACAGTGGTCACAAACACAGTGGTCACAAACACAGTGGTCACAAACACAGTGGTCACAAACACAGTGGTCACAAACACAGTGGTCACAAACACAGTGGTCACAAACACAGTGGTCACAAACACAGTGGTCACAAACACAGTGGTCACAAACACAGTGGTCACAAACACAGTGGTCACAAACACAGTGGTCACAAACACAGTGGTCACAAACACAGTGGTCACAAACACAGTGGTCACAAACACAGTGGTCACAAACACAGTGGTCACAAACACAGTGGTCACAAACACAGTGGTCACAAACACAGTGGTCACAAACACAGTGGTCACAAACACAGTGGTCACAAACACAGTGGTCAGAAACACACTGGTCAGAAACACAGTGGTCAGAAACACAGTGGTCAGAAACACAGTGGTAAAAAACACTGTGGTCAGAGACACAGTTGTCAGACACACAGTGGTCTGAAACACAATGGTCAGAAACACACTGGTCAGAAACACAGTGGTCAGAAACACAGTGGTCAGAAACACAGTGGTCAGGAACACAGTGGTCAGAAACACAGTGGTCAGAAACACAGTAGTCTCAAACACTGTGGTCAGAAACACACTGGTCAGAAACACACTTGTCAGAAACACAGTGGTCAGAAACACAGTGGTCAGAAACACACTGGTCAGAAACACGGTGGTCAGAAACACACTGGTCAGAAACAAGCTGGTCAGAAACACACTGGTCCGAAACACAGTGGTCAGAAACACAGTGGTCAGAAACACAGTGGTAAAAAACACTGTGGTCAGAGACACAGTGGTCAGACACTCAGTGGTCAGACACACAATGGTCAGAAACACAGTGGTCAGACAGTGGTCAGAAACACGGTGGTCAGAAACACACTAGTCAGAAATACAGTGGTCAGAAAGACAGTGGTCAGACACACAGTGGTCTGACACACAATGGTCAGAAACACAGTGGCCAGAAACACAGTGGTCAGGAACACAGTGGTCAGGAACACAGTGGTCAGGAACACAGTGGTCAGGAACACAGTGGTCAGGAACACAGTGGTCAGGAACACAGTGGTCAGGAACACAGTGGTCAGGAACACAGTGGTCAGGAACACAGTGGTCAGGAACACAGTGGTCAGGAACACAGTGGTCAGGAACACAGTGGTCAGGAACACAGTGGTCAGGAACACAGTGGTCAGGAACACAGTGGTCAGGAACACAGTGGTCAGGAACACAGTGGTCAGGAACACAGTGGTCAGGAACACAGTGGTCAGGAACACAGTGGTCAGGAACACAGTGGTCAGGAACACAGTGGTCAGGAACACAGTGGTCAGGAACACAGTGGTCAGGAACACAGTGGTCAGGAACACAGTGGTCAGGAACACAGTGGTCAGGAACACAGTGGTCAGGAACACAGTGGTCAGGAACACAGTGGTCAGGAACACAGTGGTCAGGAACACAGTGGTCAGGAACACAGTGGTCAGGAACACAGTGGTCAGGAACACAGTGGTCAGGAACACAGTGGTCAGGAACACAGTGGTCAGGAACACAGTGGTCAGGAACACAGTGGTCAGGAACACAGTGGTCAGGAACACAGTGGTCAGGAACACAGTGGTCAGGAACACAGTGGTCAGGAACACAGTGGTCAGGAACACAGTGGTCAGGAACACAGTGGTCAGGAACACAGTGGTCAGGAACACAGTGGTCAGGAACACAGTGGTCAGGAACACAGTGGTCAGGAACACAGTGGTCAGGAACACAGTGGTCAGGAACACAGTGGTCAGGAACACAGTGGTCAGGAACACAGTGGTCAGGAACACAGTGGTCAGGAACACAGTGGTCAGGAACACAGTGGTCAGGAACACAGTGGTCAGGAACACAGTGGTCAGGAACACAGTGGTCAGGAACACAGTGGTCAGGAACACAGTGGTCAGGAACACAGTGGTCAGGAACACAGTGGTCAGGAACACAGTGGTCAGGAACACAGTGGTCAGGAACACAGTGGTCAGGAACACAGTGGTCAGGAACACAGTGGTCAGGAACACAGTGGTCAGGAACACAGTGGTCAGGAACACAGTGGTCAGGAACACAGTGGTCAGGAACACAGTGGTCAGGAACACAGTGGTCAGGAACACAGTGGTCAGGAACACAGTGGTCAGGAACACAGTGGTCAGGAACACAGTGGTCAGGAACACAGTGGTCAGGAACACAGTGGTCAGGAACACAGTGGTCAGGAACACAGTGGTCAGGAACACAGTGGTCAGGAACACAGTGGTCAGGAACACAGTGGTCAGGAACACAGTGGTCAGGAACACAGTGGTCAGGAACACAGTGGTCAGGAACACAGTGGTCAGGAACACAGTGGTCAGGAACACAGTGGTCAGGAACACAGTGGTCAGGAACACAGTGGTCAGGAACACAGTGGTCAGGAACAC
Organism: Penium margaritaceum; assembly: GCA_023375785.1. Lineage (NCBI taxonomy): Eukaryota > Viridiplantae > Streptophyta > Zygnematophyceae > Desmidiales > Peniaceae > Penium > Penium margaritaceum. The sequence goes on from SZWC01028957.1 coordinate 20,463, forward strand.
AGTGGTCAGGAACACAGTGGTCAGGAACACAGTGGTCAGGAACACAGTGGTCAGGAACACAGTGGTCAGGAACACAGTGGTCAGGAACACAGTGGTCAGGAACACAGTGGTCAGGAACACAGTGGTCAGGAACACAGTGGTCAGGAACACAGTGGTCAGGAACACAGTGGTCAGGAACACAGTGGTCAGGAACACAGTGGTCAGGAACACAGTGGTCAGGAACACAGTGGTCAGGAACACAGTGGTCAGGAACACAGTGGTCAGGAACACAGTGGTCAGGAACACAGTGGTCAGGAACACAGTGGTCAGGAACACAGTGGTCAGGAACACAGTGGTCAGGAACACAGTGGTCAGGAACACAGTGGTCAGGAACACAGTGGTCAGGAACACAGTGGTCAGGAACACAGTGGTCAGGAACACAGTGGTCAGGAACACAGTGGTCAGGAACACAGTGGTCAGGAACACAGTGGTCAGGAACACAGTGGTCAGGAACACAGTGGTCAGGAACACAGTGGTCAGGAACACAGTGGTCAGGAACACAGTGGTCAGGAACACAGTGGTCAGGAACACAGTGGTCAGGAACACAGTGGTCAGGAACACAGTGGTCAGGAACACAGTGGTCAGGAACACAGTGGTCAGGAACACAGTGGTCAGGAACACAGTGGTCAGGAACACAGTGGTCAGGAACACAGTGGTCAGGAACACAGTGGTCAGGAACACAGTGGTCAGGAACACAGTGGTCAGGAACACAGTGGTCAGGAACACAGTGGTCAGGAACACAGTGGTCAGGAACACAGTGGTCAGGAACACAGTGGTCAGGAACACAGTGGTCAGGAACACAGTGGTCAGGAACACAGTGGTCAGGAACACAGTGGTCAGGAACACAGTGGTCAGGAACACAGTGGTCAGGAACACAGTGGTCAGGAACACAGTGGTCAGGAACACAGTGGTCAGGAACACAGTGGTCAGGAACACAGTGGTCAGGAACACAGTGGTCAGGAACACAGTGGTCAGGAACACAGTGGTCAGGAACACAGTGGTCAGGAACACAGTGGTCAGGAACACAGTGGTCAGGAACACAGTGGTCAGGAACACAGTGGTCAGGAACACAGTGGTCAGGAACACAGTGGTCAGGAACACAGTGGTCAGGAACACAGTGGTCAGGAACACAGTGGTCAGGAACACAGTGGTCAGGAACACAGTGGTCAGGAACACAGTGGTCAGGAACACAGTGGTCAGGAACACAGTGGTCAGGAACACAGTGGTCAGGAACACAGTGGTCAGGAACACAGTGGTCAGGAACACAGTGGTCAGGAACACAGTGGTCAGGAACACAGTGGTCAGGAACACAGTGGTCAGGAACACAGTGGTCAGGAACACAGTGGTCAGGAACACAGTGGTCAGGAACACAGTGGTCAGGAACACAGTGGTCAGGAACACAGTGGTCAGGAACACAGTGGTCAGGAACACAGTGGTCAGGAACACAGTGGTCAGGAACACAGTGGTCAGGAACACAGTGGTCAGGAACACAGTGGTCAGGAACACAGTGGTCAGGAACACAGTGGTCAGGAACACAGTGGTCAGGAACACAGTGGTCAGGAACACAGTGGTCAGGAACACAGTGGTCAGGAACACAGTGGTCAGGAACACAGTGGTCAGGAACACAGTGGTCAGGAACACAGTGGTCAGGAACACAGTGGTCAGGAACACAGTGGTCAGGAACACAGTGGTCAGAAACACAGTGGTAAGAAACACACCGGTCATAAACACAGTGGTCTGAAACACACTGGTCAGAAACACAGGGGTCAGAAACACACGGTTCACAAACACACTGGTCGGAAACACAGTGGCAAGAAACACACTGGTCAGAAACACACAGGTCAGAAAGACAGTGGTCAGAAATACAGTGGTCAGAAACACACTGGTCAGAAACACAATGGTCAGAAACACACTGGTCAGAAACACAGTGGTCAGAAGCACAGTGGTCAGAAACACAGTGGTGAGAAACACAGTGGTGAGAAACACAGTGGTCAGAAACACAGTGGTCAGAAACGCAGTGGTAAGAAACACAGTGGTCAGAAACACATTGGTCAGACACACACTGGTCATAAAAACAGTGGTCAGAAACACACTGGTCAGAAACACAGTGGTGAGAAACACCGTGGTCAGAAACACAGTGGTCAGAAACAAAGTGGTCAGAAAACAAACTCGTCAGAAACACAGTGGTCCGAAACACAGTGATCAGGAACACAGTGGTCAGGAACACAGTGGTCAGAAACACACTGGTCAGAAACACAGTGGTCAGAAACACAGTGGTCAGAAACACACTCGTCAGAAACACAGTGGTCAGAAACACACTGGTCAGAAACACAGTGGTCAGAAACACAGTGGTCCGAAACACAGTGGTCATAAACATAGTGGTTTGAAACACAGTGGTCAGAAACACACTGATCAGAAACACACTTGTCAGAAACACAGTGGTCAGAAACACAGTGGTCAGAAACACACTGGTCAGAAACACAGTGGTCAGAAACACAGTGGTCAGAAACACAGTGGTAAAAACACTTTGGTCAGAGACACAGTGCTCAGACACACAGTGGTCAGAAACACAATGGTCAGAAACACACTGGTCAGAAACCCAGTGGTCAGAAACACACTGGTCACAAACACAGTGGTCACAAACACACTGGTCAGAAAGAGAGGGGTCAGAAAAGCACTGGTGAGAAACACAGTGGTAAGAAACACACTGGTCAGAAACACAGTGGTCAGAAACACAGTGGTCAGAAACACAGTGGTCAGAAACACAGTGGTCAGAAACACAGTGGTCAGAAGCACACTGGTCAGAAACGCAGAGGTCAGAAACACACTAGTCAGAAACACAGTGGTCAGAAAGACACTGGTCAGACACACAGTGGTCAGAAACAAAGTGGTCAGAAACACAGTGGTCAGAAACAGAGTGGTCAGAAACACACTGGTCAGCAGCACAGTGGTCAGAAACACAGTGTTCAGAAACACTGTGGTCAGAACACAGTGGTCAGAAACACAGTGGTCAGAAACACAGTGGTCAGAAACACACCGGTCAGAAACACACTGGTCAGAAACACAGTGTTCAGACACACACTGGTCAGAAACACACTGGTCAGAAACACACTGGTCAGAAACAGAATGGTCAGAAACACGGTGGTCAGAAACACTGTGGTCAGACACACAGTGGTCAGAAACACAGTGGTCAGAAACACACTGGTCAGAAACACAGTTGTCAGAAACACAGTGGTCAGAAACACAGTGGCCAGAAACATAGTGGTCAGAAACACAGTGGTCAGAAACAGGATGGTCAGACACACAGTGGTCAGAAACACAGTGGTCAGAAACACATTGGTCACAAACCCAGTGGTAAGAAACACACCAGTCAGAAACACAGTGGTCAAAAAAACACCGGTGAGAAACACAGGGGTCAGAAACACACGGTTCAGAAACACACTGGTCAGAAACACAGTGGTAAGAAACACACTGGTCAGAAACACACAGGTCAGAAAGACAGTGGTCAGAAACACAGTGGTCAGAAACACA
>SZWC01028960.1:6481-20342 GCA_023375785.1 Penium margaritaceum
GGCGAGTCTGGGTCATGCTCCTTCTTGGCTATGTTAACAAGGACAAAAGGAACCCTAAATGCTAACATTTTTGCATGGGTTCGCTGGTGCAATATGTCTCACGACTAGAGCCAGAAACAAGCGATGACAACACGAGGGGATTGCGGATGAAGGCACAGTGTGACCTCATCCTGGGTGGGTTGTGAAAAAGAGTAGAGTAGTTATGTGCTTCAACTGGAAGTTGAACCAGCTTTGCTGGTTCAAAGTGCTTAACCAGCTTTGCAGCCATGCGCGCGAATGGTTTGAACTACAGTCAGAATAGTTGAGTCATTTTTTTTCGTGCTAGCTTTTTGTGTTTGAAGTATTTAGTCATTTGGAACGATTGCTTTTGACAGGTGCTGAATTTATAGGGTCAGTTCTCATGCGCAGGTTACAAACATGCTGCATAGCCAAAGTGCATTGGTGTCCTTTCCAGTTGTCCAAACGGGTCTAGCAAGGCATGAGTCCACTGTTGAAGCTACCTGGTAACTTTTTTTGTTTTCTAAAACGCTTTGCAAAGCGTTCAGAAAAGACAAAACTTGTTGAAGCTACCCGGCAAGGCCCATACAACTTGTTCCTTTCGTGGATCCCTAAGCTTCAGGGACCGTGCGACAAAATCGAGTTGCTAGCAACTCGAGTTGGAAGGAGGAATGGACAATNTCTTCATCCTGTTGCTGCCGCCCACGCAGGAACGGCGACTGGTTGCAGCACAGCACACCGCAATGCGGCCGTGGTCGACGAGCAGCAGCACGGCCGGTGTTCCCCTCTGCGGCCGTGACCCGTCGGCAGAGGGTGAAAGGGCAGGGAGGGAGGGGTGGTGCCTCGGCCTCGTCGGGCCGCCGACGGCGATCCCGGGGAAGAGTGTGCACGTGACGTTCGAGCGGGAAACGAAGAGAAATTGGGAAGACGCGATGCGGTGGGAGGGGCTGCTGAGAACCCAGCAGGGTTGGGGTGTGGGATGGGCCGGCGAGTGGCACGACACATCTGCGTCTACCATGGCTCAACTGCGAACCCAGCGAGACATGGCATGGGATGGTGGGATTGCCTCTGTCGACGCATGGTATGGGGTGGGATGTCATGGGATCGGATGCGGTTAGATGTAATAGAGAAGATCGGACAGATAGGGTAGGTTGGGATGAGATAGCATGTCATGGGATGAGCCACCCGTGCCATTGCCATATGACGAATCCGGACTTTTTCATCTGGGGCCCGTCTTCTTCATAAACTAGCCTTTCGCGTAGCCCTCGCGCCGCGTTCTTGCTGCGGCTCGCGTATTCACAGGTCGGGGGCCCTTGCGAAAGGATTCTCCTCGCGGAACTCGCCTCCTAACAGGCGGGTCTCCGTAGCGAGGGCGGGAGAGGCCGCGCGCCAAGTCACATCAAGTCGACAGGACATGGGCATGAACCGACCCAGAAAGCAGACTTGAGTATTTTTTTGCAAAAACGACTTGGAAAGGAGCACAAGGACTTAAACCCGTTAAAGGGCGTTGTAAAGAAACTAAAACGAAAAACAGACACTAATTTTGGCTTGAAAATTGTTTTTCAAGTAATGAAACGTATATGGGTAGTAATTTTGAACATAAACTTTAGCAAACGCACATGCATGTTCAAACCTTACTGAAAGACCAAAGATGTGCCTCATTGAAGACATTCTCATAAGAAATCAAATTGATGTGAGTGGCAAGAAATTTTAATCAAAATGTGTGCTTCATTGCTGATGGGAGTGACATATTTCGAATAGGATTCAGTTAACCAATACATTGATTTACAACATTTGAGGATGTGACTGCAAGTTTTGATTTAAACTTTATGTAACTAGAACTTTACCACCCCAATGAAATTACCACATAACTATTTTGACTTTTTTAATGAACCTATCTAATCAAGAATACATTTCGCTTGATTTTTTTTTCTAATTGTCTAGTTATGAATACAATTAATCGTAATGTGATATTTGGAATGTAATATAATGTCCAATTTTAAAACTATTTGAGTCATCGTGTGTCTATTAATTTAGTATTATCTGGATCATGTGACTCACATAAGTAAAAACGTAAATTGGCACACTTTTATAATTATATATTGGCCATCATAGCAGAATAATTTCACATTATTTATCTAATGAAATAGGTTCGTAGGTATGTTTCACAACCCGCTTATAATTTCAATGACATTACATTCTCATAAAATTTATTTGAAATGCCATTTATTGCTAGAAATTGGAACTTATGGACTACATGAAACAATTTAGATAATATAACCGAAATTGGAGTTTTTTATTTGCTTTAAGTTTTCTATAACTCCTTTCGCCCGGGTTCACGTCGTTATGCTCCTTCCCTAGTCGTTTTTGCCAAAAAAAAACTCAAGTCGACTTTCTGGGTCGGTTCATGCCCAAGTCATGTTGACTTGATGCGACTTAACGTGCGGCATCTCCCGCCCTGGCAATGGAGACCAGCCAGGCAGGAGGCGAGCTCCGCAAGGCGTATCCTTTCGCAAGGGCTCCCGACTTGTAAATACCCGAGCCGCAGCAAAAACGCGGTGCGAGGGCTACGCGAAAGGCCAATTTATGAGGAAGACTGGCCCCAGATGAAAAAGTCCAATGACGAATCACATGGGTCGACGCGCACGGAAGGAGATGTCCGTAGGCCGCCTCAAGGCGCATGCCCTTCCAAATCTAGACCTGCAGACGAACTGGTTTGTCACGTTTTCTCTTTGGTAAAACCCAAAATGCCCACCCCGTCCTCTATCTCCTATCTTGTCGTGACCTACAGCAGAGTAGTCTTCACCCACCTCCATGTGCAAAGCAGCTCTAAACATGTTTTTCACATGCGAGAATTTTTTTCTGGGTGATCTATTGAACCATCGATGTGATAGATAATATTGATGCTGAGAAGAATCTATGACGATAACTACAATCCTCATCGTATGTGAAGGTGAGCCAAAACCACTACAATCATCCACCAATCAATGTTGCTGAGTGCGATTCCTCACGTTCGAGGCCTCACTTTAAAGAAATTTCAAGGATCAAATTTTTAGAAGAAGGTACAATGTAGTGATTTAAACACATTCAAGTTTCATTCTTTCCACCAGCGATCTACAAATGAACATTCCCTTTCATCAAATATTGATGAATATTTTAGGCTTTTGTCCAAGAATTCTTTTGATTGAACATTGGAATGGATGATAATGAGACAAAGAGGGGGAAAAATCCACAACACCTAAACAAGCCCAAGCGCCTAGCCCGTCAAAAAGCAAGCAAGCTGAATTTTATGTGTGGGAAAAAAGGTCAGCATACCCACGCCATCGAAGGGTTGACCCTACCATATCAATGAGCGGAGATATGGGTCTCCCACATCCATCACTTCAAATGATGTGTCTCCCGTATCCACCACCTCATATGCTTAACACGACGTACCCACACTGCGGAGAATTAGTGCACCATTCCAATATGACAACCAAAGTACGCACTAGTGGGTATGGCGTGGCTTTCCTAAAGAAATAAATGACATCTTGTCAACATTTATGCAAAAAACAGACATTTATGACATTTTCATTGGTGCCATTGATCCTCATGATGACTTTTTCCGCTTCATTTTCGAGTCATAAGTAACATCTTGTCATGGTCGCTCAACTGTGAATTCAAATTGTTTTTATAAGTGAACAGGCACCTCAAAATGAGGATACATGAATTCCCACGCGACCCCTGACTTTTGTGAACATGCCAAAAAACGTTGTGATGGAATAAGCCCTTTTGTGCAACGTTTAGTGTGTCAGGTTATAAACCATGTACTGGATACATTGGATCTTAATCTCGGAATCCGTCGGCCTATCATCGCTTCCACTTCATTGCATGAGAATGTGAGAGTTTTTTGGGCGAAATAGCTAGGATATCCATAATCCCGAATCGCGGACACTCCCATTGTTGTGCTTTGTGCCGTTCCTGTACAGTTTACTGTGACCACTCGGCTGTGTCCATACTCGTGCAGATCCCCGAGGCGTGTGGCCCTGGTGGCACCGACGCGACAACAGGCGGCGGACTACCAGCTGGGAGCTGGTCGACCACTGTACCAGAGCCCCAGATGCCACCGGGACTCTCTGCTGTGTCTTCTACATCTTTCAAGCGTCTTTTGGCGGACTAGCCATGAGGCCTATTTGCATGTTTTTGCATTGTATGTTCACTTTCTGCCAATGGATGCATGCATGTGACCAGTTAGCGTCCGTCTTTTGATTCTACACGTCCAGGTTCAGACGGCGTAGCATTCTGACATGTGTGCGCAGAGTTACGGCCAAAATAGTGGTTTTGGGCCAGTTTTACGACAGCTCTTGGACTGCCGCGTGCGACACCCGCTGTGTGCCGCGGCAGGTATTTGTGACTTGGACCTGTCATTTGTTGTTTCTCTCTACATATGCTATATTGAAGCATTCTGACACTTTGCCTTGTGTCTCCTAGCCAAACCCGTGCCGTAGTGTGTACGACCTGTGACTGTCGTCACCATCTGATCAGGCACTGACGCCTAGTTAGCGGCTGCGTTGCTAGGAAGCTTCCACGCATTCACTCATGGAATCAGAGCAGTGAGACAGTTCTCAGTGAGCTACGCAGCAGAGACGCAACAAAGCAGCAGCAGTGAGAGTCACCGCTGCAACAGAGTTCCTGAGGCCCGTCGGAGACAGCCGGTCGCCGTCTACGCAGCCCCACCCATCACGTGAGATCGCAGCAGCAGAGAGGCAGCAGCAGCGTTGTGCACCGCCACGCGAGGTGCGTGGCGGCTGCAGTGAGTACAACCGCCCCTCCCACAGATGCAGCAGCAGAGCAGCAGCAGCAGAGGCGGCGGCAGCAGCAGCGCGGCAGCAGCGGCCGCAGCAGCAGCGGCGGCAGCAGCAGCGCAGCAGCAGCAGCGGCAGCAGCGGCAGCAGCAGTTGCGGCAACAGCAACGCAGCAGCAGCAACGGCAGCCGCGGCGGCAGCTGTAGAGTAGCAGCAGCAGCAGCAACAGCGCGGCAGCGGCAGTAGCAGCACGGCAGCGGCAGCAGCAGCACCGCGCAGCGGCGGCAGCGAGCAGCAGCTGCAGCGCACAGCAGTAGCAGCAGCAGCAGCAGCAACAGCGCAGCCGCTGCTGCCACCGCTGCATCCGTAGCTACACAGCTGCTGCTGCAGCTGACAGTGCAACTGCAGCAACAGCTGGGCGGAAGCTGCTGCATAGCTTCTGCGCAGCGTCCGCGCGGCCACCGTGGAGCGGCTGCACGCGCGAGCAGATTTGCGGGAAAAAAAGGGGGGGAGACAAGCCGACGTCAGCAATTTTTGCTTGCTGACGTCATCAGCCGTGCTGACGTCAGCAACCACCTGCTGACGTCAGCACCATACTTAGTCAAATTTTTAGCTGGACAGTCAAAAGTTGCTAGCGTTTCAACTCCTCGAGAAACGCTGACGTTTTTTAAATCCGACTAACTTCATCCGTCGTCCCATACCGGGCGGCGACATGAGCCTGTCCGACAGCAAGGAGAAGGGACCACGCGATCCCTCCTCCTCCTCGTCTGGCGTACTGAGTCCATGCTCGCAGGCCATTGAGGACTTGCACAGCCAGCAGAATGAGATGTTTCGTCTCCAGAGAGAGCAGACTAACGCTATACGCACGCTGACTAAGCTTCTGCGCGCTCAGTCCATGGCTCCTCCGCGCATTTCTGAGGGAGCTGCCGGAGTTGCGGTCTCTACCCAGCATTCGGTCCAGGCACCCGTGACAGGCGCTCCACCTGACCCACCACCTGCTGACCTCCTAGACGATGAGCCGCTACATGATGAGCCATTCATGCCTGGCATCACGGATGATTCCCAGGAGCAGGAGATTCGAGTTCTCCAGGAGCGCCTCCGTCAGCTGCAGACGGGTACCCGACCTCCACCGGTTTCCTCGATACGATCATTACCTGACTACCCTGGCGATCACCCTCTCCCAGGAGTTTTTCCGGTCTCTCGTCCTCCTCAGCCTGCGGTTGCTCTCCCCACGGAGCGGCAACCTAAGGACTTTGACGCACCACCTCCACGGTACATGAGCGAGGATGGTTACGGCTGTTGGGAGATCCTGTTTCAGGTGTGGGCTACATCTGAGGGAGTGTGGCCCTACTACCACAGCCCGTACCAGTCTACAGACCCAGCACAGGCACTAACAGCAGCCCGGGCCATGCGCGGACTTCTCTACGCCATGCCACGCGAGACTGTCGTCAGCTTTCGCCCCTTCCTTGGGGAGGCTGGCACAGGCACCGGCGCCGATCCCCGTGGAGGCAAGGATCTGGCGTTATCCCTGCTGGCTGCAGAGACGCACGCCACTCGTGCGTCACACATTCGTGCTTTCCATTCGCTTCGTCAGGGGCCTGCGGAGTCTGCGGCGGATTACTGGCGACGCGCTATGCATATCTACATGCATCTGGGGACCTCAGGAGGCACACAACTGTGGGTGCTTCGGACGATTATGCTCGGAGTTTGCCTTGAGTACACCGACATCTTCACACGGTACAGTGACGCTGTCCTCGAGCCTTTCTCAGCCACTCTACAGCTGCTCCCTTGGGCGCATCAGCTTTTCCTCCAGGTGAATTCAGCCCGTGAGACAGCAGTAGCGCATCAGGAGACCTCCCTCGCTGTAGCAGTCGTCGCATCACCACCATCTTCCCTCCTGCATTGACCCTCATCCACCTCCACCATGACTACCTCATCTTCCTCCTCTTCGACCCTGTCTACACCCACGCACACACCGGGCATTGCAGCAGCCGCCTAGGGAAAGAAGAAGAATAGGAAGCATGGATTTGGTGAGCAGCAGTCGTCATCCAGTGGTAGTAGTGGCCGTTCTGTGCACTGTTGCAATTGTGGAGGCGCCCATCGCTATAGCGAGTGCCAGCAGCCGCTTGACTAGGCGCGGATCACCCGTGGGCTTCAGGCTGCTCATGCTCTTCGTTCCACGTCCGGCGCGTCACCCGCACCCTCCTCGAGACGTGCGGCGGCCACGACTGCTGCTGATCCTGTGTTCTCACCGGCGAGCAGCAGCGATCCGGACCCACGCGACCGCACCATCGCCAAGCTTCGTCATCTTCTGGCGCTTCGTTTTCAGGGAGGTGCCAGTGTGTTGTCATCGTTGGGTGGTTCACAGACTACTTGTTTGTCCGTTCCTGTGGATCGTGATGACGCGTGTGGGGGAGCACAGTCAGCATGTGATGATGATGGGCCTGACTGCACTCACTGGATTCATGAGTCTCATCTTCGTGATGTACGTCGTTCTTCCCCACTATCGGCTCAGCGTCCCTCTGATGCCGAGTGTTCCATTGCTTGTTGTACAGTGACGTCCACCAGTCGTAACTCCGGTGGCACTTGGATCATCGATTCTGGGGCCACCCATCACATGACGTGCCGTCGCAGTGACTTTGTCGTACTCGGTCCTGTCACAACTGTCCGTTTTGTTTGTACAGGCTCTAGTCAGTCCTTGCCAGTCCACGGTGTGGGGGTTGTATGTTTCGACGGTCCGCCTGGCCCCTTGTATCTTTCTGACGTGTTGTTTGTGCCTGATCTTGAGCTCAACCTGCTTTCTGTGCATGCCTGCACTCTGATGGGTCTCTCTGTGGAGCACACCGCTGATTCAGCGACTGTGACTGCTATTGACACCCGTAGCATTGTCCTACGTGCTTCAGTCATAGATGATTTGTATCGTATTGCTCGGCCCTCCTCCCCTTGCTCTCCCTCCTCATCCGGTCGCATTTTTGTCACTGATGTTCTATCCTCGGAACACGAGCGGTTGCTTCATCGTCGTCTGTGTCACGTGGACTCCGACACTGTGTCAAAGCTCATTCGGACACAGCCTGCTCTTGGTCTTGACGTGGCTTTTTTCGAGGAGCCACCCAAGACCGACTGTCTTTTTTGCGCTCAGGGGAAGATGCACCGGTGCACCTACCCTGACTCGCGTTCCCGAGCGCGTAGGCCTCTTGAGTTGGTCCACTCGGACCTTCTCGGTCCTCTCCCGGTCGAGTCCCTGTCCGAGAGGGGCCGGTATGTTCTGACGCTGACTGATGACTTCACCCGCATGCGGTGGGTCTACAGTTTGCGTCAGAAGATTGACGCCGCCCTTGCGGTTTGGCTCTGGCTCGTGATGGCTGAGCGTCAGTCTTGCCACACCTTACATACTTTTCGCTCGGATCGCGGCGGTGAGTTCCTTGATGAGATGGACTCCTTCTTTGCTGAGCACGGGATTTTTCACCAGGTCTCCGCTCCTGCTACTCCACAGCAGAACGGTGTATCTGGACGCTGGAACCGCACCATGGAGGATGCGGTTCGTGCCATGTGGTCTGAGTGTGGTCTCCCGGAGTCTTTTGCCTTCCAGGGCTTTGCCTACATGACTTGGGTCTGGAGCCGCCTCCCGCATGGTCCACTTCCGGACCATGTTACACCGTACGAGCTCTGGTTTGTTCACCGTGCTGACCTTCGTCTCGCTCGCGTCTGGGGATCCCTGGCCTCCGTGTGGTACACCGAGGACAAGCAGACGTCCAAGGTCTCCCCTCGGGGTCGTTTGTGTGCCTTCATTGGCATCTCCCCACGGTCGAAGGCCTGGCGTTTTTGGGACCCCACTCGCCGTCGCGTCATTGAGTCCCGTGACGCGTTGTTTTTTGAGTCACTCACGTACTGTGACCTGACTTCGATCACAACCCTCTCCGCAGCCCATGTCCCTTCCTGTGAGGGTCCTCGGCGGATGAGGGAGACTCCTACGCCAGCGACCATCCCTCGTCCGGCTGATGTGTCCGCTCGAGCCCCCTCTCGATCTCCAGCCCTTGATAATCCGACTATCATTGCCGTCGGTCCAGAGATCTCGCCTATACTGCCTGTTTCACACCCCACAGGTACCTCTTCACTCACGCCTCCTCCTGCACCATCACCTGTGTCTGCCGGCACCCCCGCTCCTACGTCTGACCCAGTCTTATCCACTCCCGTTCCTACATCGGTTGACACTCCTGCCTCAGTGTCCGGACCAGCCTTGCCTGTTATCACACCCAGCCCCGTGTCTCCCACACACTCATCTCCTTGCACGGCATCTCCGGCTGCCTCATCTCAACCCTCACCAGCTGTGGTCGTACCTGTTCTTGTGGTCGTACCTGTCCCTGAGCCTGAGGTGCGCCCCTCGACCTCCGGTTATTCCCGTGAGCCCGGTGGCCACCTTCGACCACTAGACTCCGGAGCTCAGCGAGCGTCGGGTCCCAGACCCAGGTGTTCCACTTGCAGCATCGCGAGCGGTGATCCAGGCACAAAGGCCTTAGGCCTGAGTGCCCGCACCGAGCTTTGAGAGGTACATCCAGCGTGCCCTGTACGGCAAGACCTGGTCACTCGCGAGTTCCATATCGCCTGTGACGAAACAGCTGATCTCGTGGTCGTCAGGCCCGACACTGAGGCGTGTGCACTCGCCACGCAGAGCTCCCCCTCTATGGCACCTGACCCTGGCACATTGAGGGAGGCTCTATCATCGGAGGATGCCGATACCTGGCGAGCTGCTTATGAGGATGAGCTTCACGCTATACGAGATCACACAGTCTATGAGCTTGTCGACCTTCCCCCTGGGAGGAAGGCGATTCAGGTCAAGTGGGCCTTTCGCAAGAAACTGAAGCCGGATGGCTCACTGGAACGCTACAAGGCCCGCTTGGTCGTCAAGGGGTACTCTCAGATTGAGGGAGTCGATTACATTGACACCTTTGCCCCTGTCGGCCGCATGACCTCAGCTCGAGCTCTGTTCGGTGTAGTGGCTCAGCATGACTGGGAACTGCACCAGATGGATGTGAACAATGTGTTCCTCCATGGCTCTTTGGATGAGGAGATTTGCGTGGCTCAACCACCAGCTTTTGAGGACGGTGACAAGGTCTGGCGCTTGCGCAAGTCCTTGTACGGCCTCAAGCAGTCTCCACGGTGTTGGAACCGGGAGATCACTGGCACCTTGACTAGCGCAGGATACGTACAGAGCGAGGCAGACCCCTCGCTCTTCATCCTACCGACACCCGAGCGGTTCACCGCCATCCTGGTCTATGTTGATGACCTCCTGATTGCGTCTCCGTCCCTGGAGGCCGTGAAGGAGGCCAAGGCTATCCTGCAGATAAGGCTGCACACGGATCCTGGGCTCCGCGGTACCCTACCCGTGAATCCGGATCCAGATCCGGATTCGCGGTTCCGGATCCAGGATTGTGGATCCGGCTTGTATCTGCGGATCTTGACCCGGATCCTATGGCAAAGGGAGGGGGTTTGGGGTAAAAAAAAACCTGACTAGACGTCTGACTCAAGTCATCCGCGTAGCACACTCATTTGCACATTCAAAATCGAAAAGCTGAACATGCGCGGCATATTTTGGACGGACAAACTATTTTGCGACACGTCTGCGTGGTTGGCACATGCATCATGCGTGTCAACCGCGTGAAACCTGTCAAGTTCCCAGCCTGGAAATGGTGACCTGATAGTTCATTGGTCTCATATCTTCTTATTAGTGGACTGACCAACCACCTATTGCCCCATAATATGATCAGCACCATGGATGGCCGGATATGGTTTGGGCAAAGGCAGTCGTCGATGGACATTGTTGTTGCATTGCCACGCTGTTTAGAGCACAACACGTTGTACATGACTCCCAAGATCCAGATCCAGGATCCGTGAATGTAAGGATCCGTTGTACATGACTCCCAAGATCCGGATCCAGGATCCGTGAATGTAAGGATCCGTTGTACATGACTCCCAAGATCCGGATCCAGGATCCGTGAATACAAGGATCCGTGAATCCAAGGATCCGTTACCCCGGTTCTGGATCCAGGTGCAGGACCCGTCGCATGGATCCGGATCCTTCTAATTATCCGCGGATAGGAACCGTGTGCAGCCTTACCTGCAGACTCCCTACGGGATGAAGGACCTCGGTCCTGCATCGGTGTTTCTTGGTATGGAGATCGTACAAGATCGCAGACATCGGACACTGTTGCTGCACCAGGCTCGATACGCACGAGTCGTGGGGGAGCGCTTTAGCGATCTCCTTGGTGCACTGCCATCCGCTTCCACACCTCTTACACCCGATGGGCACGATGCCCAGAAGGTGGATGATCCTACACAGCTGGGGGAGACAGTGGACGTGACCTTGTACCTCCGTCTCATCGGATCTCTGATGTGCCTGGCCACCATCACGCGTCCTGACATCGCGTTCGCCGTCAACCTCCTTGCTCAGTTCTCGCAGGCTCTACGTGCGAGAGCCCTTCATGCGGGTGTGCGAGTGGTAAGGTACGTGGTCTCCACGCCGTACCTCGGACTCTGCTTTCATCGGCAGTGTTTGGTGGTCCTTGACGGCTACACTGACAGTGACTGGGCTTGGAGCCCTGATGGGCGCAGTCGTACTGGCTACGTGTTTCTGCTCGGTGGTACCGCTTTGTCTTGGCGAAGCGTGAAGCAGGGCTGCATTACACGTAGCGTGTCAGAAGCAGTGTATGTTGCTTTGGGCGCAGGGGCTGGTGAGGCAGTATGGCTGCAGTGCTTGTTTCTTGAGCTTGGGCAGTCAGTACCCGCCATTGTGTTGCGTTGCGACAACCAGAGTGCTCTCGCCATTGCGGAGAACAATGGTGTTTTTCATGCTCGCACAAAGCACATTACGGTTGAGCATCACTTCGTTCGTGATCTGGTGGAGCGACGCGTGATCTCCATCATGTGGGTTGGCACTAACATGCAGCGTACTGAATGAGGAAGAAAGGTGAATTGTCAGCTTAGTGAGCGTGTTCGGATCCGACGATCTTGACCTGACAAGTCCACCCTCAAAAAACGTCCGCCATCATAAAATGGATGTGATGCATCCATGGATGAATCTAGCAATATCCACCATGCCCTTTTGACAGTAGGGTAAGGAAATCAGTCTCTCATTGGGCCATGCATCATGCACTCTTCATTGACGAATGACATGTCACCAAATAGGTATTCATCTGACCACCTCGGATTGATCTAGGGAGATCCTTTGCATGAAACCTGCAGGCATGGGTGGTTCAGTGTACCCAGCCCATACCACCTGCCACCTGTACGGTCGGCTCTCATTGAAAGACAGAACTGCCCCATCCCAACGGATATCAAAGTCCTCCCATAACCTAGACAAGGCATACCGTAGACACCATTTTTCAGGTGAGGCAAACCGTAGTTGCCTCACCCGACGCCATGGCAAGAAGTCATTCTGCATCTGTAGTTGCTGCTGTTCGTGGTACTGCAGCCAACAGCGCCGTCACTACAGTCCAACCCCTTCAAGGAGGGCTCCTCACGGAAGCTGTATCCAAGTTCTTCAAGCCACATCCAACTGCAAGTGGCTACCCAGGATTCTGGTGTGGTGCTTGCGACAACAACTACTTTGGAGGAAGCGATCGCATGAGGGGCCACTCCGGTGCTGCTGTGGGCAACGTCGCCAAGTGCAACACACCGCCTCCAGGCGCGCGTGCTTTGCTCGGCCTGCCTGCTCTGCCACCACCAAGTGAGGGCTTTAGTGATGCAGACTCCATTTATGCCCAATCACCCCAAATCCACACACTCGATAAATTTTTTACAACACTACAACATATGGTGAGGATCCTTCTAGGAAACTGACCTAGACCATCGACAGTGATTCCTAGAAATTGTTGGGTAGAATCACGTTCACAGTTTGTTTTGTGTACATGACCACAAGAATTTCATTGAACTTTCCTAAGAAGTACATGACCTGAAAATATTTTTTAATGAAGAATTGTATAGTACTCTTGGAAATTCAATTTAACGTAAATGAATTCACACTGTTACCTACTATGTTCTTTTTGAGAGGTCGTGTTATTTTTGTATTTCTTTCAATGACGCTGAATTGACCTTGGTACTTGAAATGGTGTACTCGTGATCAACGCCCGCATAAAGGGTCGCCTCGTTTTTTTTGTCATCGCTCGAGCGTTCCCCACATGCCTCCCTCCCTCGCCCCCCTCCCTCCCCCCCACAAGGTCCAGATGAATAGCAAAGTTGAACTGGGAAGTGTATTCGGAGTTTGGCCAATTTCATACACTTATGTGTCAGTGCACTTGTGTACAATTTTTTGTGCGCATGCACGATACACCCCCCAATGCACTCCCCCAATACACAATGGGAGTTGGGAGGGGGGAGGAGGGAATCTCTCATCTGGAGTAAGGCTTGTTCGATCGCAAGGTACAGAAGAGCACAATTCAGGTTTTTGTTTTTTTTCTTGGGTTTGCATGATTCAGGACTTATTGACCTTCTGCAAACCATAGGATGAATCCGATCAAGGATCGAGATCAGTTTGATTCTTGTTGATAGAAAATCATCTGTGTGATGTTACGGTTGTCTACCAGAGATTCAAATCAAATTCAGTTATCGATGTTGAAATGAGAGTTCGTCGTCTCCCTCCCCCGCCCCCCAAGGTCAGAATGCATTGCCCGGGAGTATTGGGTAATGCATCTCGAAGGGGGGCGGATGAAAATACAAGTGTACATATACACAAGTGTATATTATTTGGCAAGCTTGCGATACACTCCCTGATACACTCCCCCGATACACACGTGAGGTTTGGTGTGGGGGGGAGGGGGAAGGGCGGACGTCCTATCGGGGATTGGTTGGTTCGCTTGTACGATGGCAATAGAGTATTCTGTTTGCGAGTATGTCCTCTGTTGTGAACCGTCCGATGCCTTTGATCGACGATACCAATCAGTTTTGTTGGACTTTAGTGAGAATAGAATAGTGTATGTTTTCAGTTGTTTACCAGGTACACTTTCCAATACACTCTCCAGATACACTTTTTACTTTGGGAAGGGAGGAGGAGGGGAGGGGCTCTCCGTCCCCCCCCCCCCCCCCCC
>SZWC01028962.1:0-27033 GCA_023375785.1 Penium margaritaceum
GTTTTGTTGCACGTTTCTCTATGTTTCTTTTCGTCGGCCGTCATGTTGAGCGTTCACCCCCATCACATAGACATCCGATGGGAGGGCGCTTCCAGAATAGGGCTCTCCGAGTAACCAGGAGGGTGTATGGCAGTATCCAGGTACAAATCCCCACGGGAGGCAGTTCGCGTCAGGAGGGGGGTCGAACTCGGCAACCGACACAAATTTGTCCAGGAGAAAAACAACATTTTAGCATGGTTCTTGAATTAGCACACAGAAATTGCCGGTCGCTGTCCGATCAGACAAAAATGGCCACCCCGTCAAATAGCATACAAAAATGGCCGCTCGCTCTACGAGCACACAAAATTGGCCACCGCCTGAAGTAGCACACATAAATGGCCATCGCAAAAGTGGCCACACGCAACAAATCACACAAAAATAGCCATTGCGCGCAGGCGATGCCATGTCAGCAGAGGGCTCTCGTAAAAAATCAGTCGCCTGTCTAAAATTCGAAATTGTTTCTCTCAAATTAAAAAAAAAATCTGGTCAAAGTGAATGAATAGGTCAGAGTTAAAGCTATGACTGAATACGACCCTAGCTACAACGTAGTGTGTAGAATCACTTCTGAAATAAAGGACTCACTTCAGCAGGGAGGGGCGAGCCACCAACTTTTTGCGAGGGCCCCTTGCTCACGTGGCATCACCTACATGCGGTGGCTATTTTTGTGTGCTTTTTTGCGTGTCGCCATTTTTGCGATGCCCATTTTTCTGTGCTACTTCATGCGGTGGCCACTTTTGTGTGCTCGTACAGCGAGCGACCATTTTTGTGTGCTATTTGATGGGGTGGCCATTTTTGTGTGCTCGTATAGCAAACGGCCATTTTTGTGTGCTTCTTTAAAACCCATGCTAAAATTTCATTTTTCTCTCTTGCAAGCCAACGTGGTTGCAGAGATGGAGAATCGCAATCCCACCCTTGACCAAAGCAAAACTACCTAGATCATGTTCACGCGATGAACATAAGCTGCAACTCGCTTACAGTTTGACACAATCGATCAATTAAAAGGGCCTATATTTGAGGGTCATTAGACTATACGCGACCGAGTGTTAGTGAGTCGATGTCGAATAATGACACGACGAGGACAAGTCGGATCCCATTTGCGACCAAGTAGGGGGGTCTCTGGAACAGAAATAAGGAGGTTCGACACTGACCAGGATGGAAAAAAGGTAACTGTAGCACGAGAGCCATTTGTGCGGGGAACTAGGCGCGAGAATCTATTTAGCGAGGAAAGGCAGCAAATCTTGTGGAAACGCCAGAATCAGATGTTTCGTTGGATATAGAATCTGGCAAGTTCGGTAATCAGTGCTCTGCTTAGTAGCGCTCTGGGCTTCCTACTCGCCCAAAAATCAGTCGGAACATGCTACACGTCACACAACTACAGTGTGTTTCCATGCATCACGTGATGGGGCTCCCGCCGGGTCCCGCCTCAATAAAATACGAATATGTAGACAGATTAAGGAAAAGAACGGGCTCGATTCGTCTATTCTTGCATGTATCCACGGCGATTGTCTCCCGCTCGATGGATGTTCCAGATGGGTCCATCACGTGATGGAGGTCGTCACCCGCTAGACACCATCCATCCCCATTGGTCTCAAGGCTCGATCAGTCCTGATGGCCGACAAAAATGCATGAGATTTGCACTAAGTTCCCATTTCCAGATTACAATAATAGACAAAAGTACAGGGTCGCGGAAGCAGGCTACCGTCTAGGCCCATCACACGATGGTGTGGGCCCATGACAAGTTTGGAGGGAAGCCATCGCGACGGATGCTTTTACGGAAGCTGTCCATCTATACAGTCCAGTTTCACTGAAACTAGATCGTGCCTTAAAAGCCCATCACGTGATGTTTGGAAACACACTCCTACTTGAAGGACTACTTGAAGCTTGCATCGATTTTGGACCGTAGTTCAAACTGGACAATCTCTATGGCCTACGCAGGGATCGAATGGAGGGTTGGGTTAGTCAAACGGCATTATTCACGCCAAGTCCCACAGGTTGTAGATTCTGACTGTGCGGACCACTAAGTCGTGGGGTCCCGACCGTTTGGTGACATCCAAACTCACATTAAAACTGTTGCACGATGCTGTGTTGTGGAGACGCCATGCTGCGGCATGCCCTTTGTAGTCGTTGGTTGTGGACGCCCTTACATAGACAACGTGATGTACCTACAGGCACCCAAAAGTCAAAACAAAATCGTAACCACTCTCTTCTTTGGGGTTAAAGGATTTCATTAAGCGTTGAGCCCTGCTACCGTGGGGCCCGACGCGATGGCTTCCCTCCCAATTGAACACAAAGGAAGTTTAGTTCCACACACCATTTTCTTTTCGAGAAACTTGTCTGAGGCACTGACCTAACCAGTCGCCACCATATACGGCAACGATGTAGACATCAACCTATGGCAAGTGCCTACTCCCAAAGCGTACCTCTGAAGAATGTGATGGTGTATAATGACCATGTTGATTTTCTGAGACTGACTGCAAGGGCTAGGACCATTGTTGCTAGGATCTTTGGGTGATCAGCAGTGTCGCTTGTATAATAGCAGGGCTAGGGTTGGGAACTTTGACTGAAATATTGATTGATACAAAGAACAAGTATGGTACATGAAAAATCCTAAGCAAGCTAGGCTAGCACAACTCCTCACCCACATAGGGGCAACGCCTTGCTAGGCCTTGTAGGCTGTCGTGGCAAGGGTCTTGGCGTAGTCTCTAGGTTGACTCGCCTCCAGGGTAGCCTCTACCCAAGCTGACAGGCCTTCCCTAGCTTGTAGGGGCCTTGGAGGGATCTCCAGTAGAGTCTTGGTCAGGACTCCAGAGTCAGAGGCTTGAGCAGAGTTGAGTTCTTACAGAATGCTGAGATAGATGTGAATTGAGAGGAGCTTCAACTTTTATACCTGTGGATCTAGCATGTTGACCACTTGAAGTGAGAAACTTCCTTAAGGTGGTTCAGGTCTGCTGCCTCTTGGGGAAGCTTCCTTCTAGGCAAAGCTTCCTATAGGTCAGAGTTGTTACTGGCATCCCTGTAGGTTCAGGGAGAAACTTCCTCGTTGAGGAAGTTTCATCAGGTGTTCAGGTGCAGCTTCCCCAGGAGGTTGCTTGCTCTACAGGCTTTTCTCTGACGATCGTTGATCATGCCATACTGCTGCATCAGATCCGTTGATCAGGAGCCTCCTGAATCTTGTACCGGATTGGCCCATGCAGGTAGATTGGCTCAGGCTCTCAACATGAGGATGTTGATGCAGTGTAGGCCTTATGTTCAGGGTGCATGCCGCCTACCCAGTCAGTTACAGTGTTCCCTGATTAGGATAGCTGCGCAGTACTATGCAGCGAGTAGCTCCCTTCCCTGCTACAGCTAACTAGAGGCATACGCAACCCTCTTGCACATGCTAGTACACAATGTTACACACCAGGCCCTTTAGGCTGCTTCAGGGCTGGCCGCCAAGATTTATCTGGCCTGTATAGGAGAGACTTTCCAGTAGACATGGACCCGTAAATTCACCATAAAGTCCGTAAATTTCCGTACAGTGCTTCGAATACAGTGTCGTCTTCACCATATCAGAGATTGAGACCAATGTAGTAATCGCACCTCTCAACACTCCCCCTCGATTGGTGCGCTAGTGGTTTGAACCATATCACTCCTGCGAACTTTTGAAAAATTCCTCAAGTGACTCCCAAAAATCTTTGTCAAGGAAATGGAGCTGAGTGTTCTCCTTGCTAAGTGGGAAATCTGGAAAATTGTCAATATCGGCTTCTACACATGAGGAAAAAGATATTTCCTCTTCACTTGGTGCCGGGGTCACTTCCTGACCTATTTCGGGTCCACTGGTCCCCCTTTCAGTTTGCTTGTCGTAACTGAAAATTGTAGGGTCGAGTTCGGGCCACTCCAGGAAATGCTCGGTTGCTTCATGCGAAAGCAACTCGTCCGGTGCTTCATGAAGATGAGGCTGCGCATGTTGATTTGATCCCCAAGGCTCCTTCCTACTCCCTTTGTGTACCTCTAGAGGTGTAGAATCTTCTGGAAAATTTATTTCTGGGTTCTGTGTTGACTTTCCAGTCGTTAGAGCAGTACAAAAGGCGTTCTAGATGTTCTGGAGGTCATCTTTGCCGTTTTCAGTTGCGAGCAGCTTGTCTGTAGCAGTAACAACCGCTTTACTGTTACTCCTGTTGGAAAACCCGTTTCTATCCTCGTTGTCTGCTGCTTGTCGACTGGAAATCGCTGTTCTTGGTCGAGTTATCCACAGTGGTTGTCTTGCGAATGTCCATCGGATCAGGGATGAATCCTTCGTTTTGGCACAAGGAAGAGAGGCCCCGTTTTTCTCAGCTGCATCTGCATGCACATCGTAGAATTTTGTGGGTGAGGCTGTTGCCGCCGCGTAGTCGAGGAGACAGTTAGCGCAGCTTCCACTACTTGCTTGCGCTATCTGTTGTCCATCGCCACTTCTGTCTTGTTCGTCCTGTCCTCTGCCGGCTATGTCCTGCTCTCTGCCGCCGCTGTGTTTCTTACTCGCAAGCTGGCCACGCTTAGCGAGCAGGCCCTCCACCCGATCCCCCTGGCTTGCTGATGTCAGCAGCAAGAAGCAGGCTGCCCGATGGGCTACCGCAAGCCATATGTCCGCTCGCTCGCTGCTTCACTTTTCTTTTTTGTTTTTTTCTTTCTTTGTCGCTTGCTCGACACCCCCACCTCCTGTCCGCGGCTATTCCGACTTCACAACCGCGGTAGCTACGCGGGCTGCTCTAGCTACTTGCTCGGCACCCCCTTTTCTTGACCGCGGCTGTTCCGACCATGCAGCTGCGGTAGTTGTTTGATCTTCTCCAGCTGCTTTAGAAGTTTGCGAGCCTGCTGCTCGAAGTTTCTGTCTTTTTCCTCCGAGACTCTTTTGTTGCTGGCCACCATTTTTATGGTCGCAGCAAGATTTTGCAGTTGCGACAGGTCCTGTTTTGACCGCAAGGATTTCTGCTGCGCCAGCGGATCCTCTGGCCGAAAAAGAAATCTGAGGCTGGCTTTTGAGCTGCAACTCCTCTTAATCTAGGACAAACTGCTGCGGTGCTGATGTGGCTGTTTTAATAAGCCGAAGGCCACTGAAAAAATTCTGTTGTTCTGTGGTGGTGCCTTTTGGAACTCTCTTTGCAAAACGCACCGCACCATCCCGTGGTCCACAAAAGCCGCGTTGACTTGATGAGTGACGACCTGATGTTGCGCCGGATTTTTTTGCTTCCGTCGTTGTTGTCTCTTGGACCATGAAGCATGTGAGATCCGTGTGCGTAAAGCAAGCTTGCGCAATGGCAGAGCTGCGTGTGTTTGACTTCTGCGTCCCCTCCACAACTGGCCACTTCCGCACGTACTTCAAGAGGACATTGGAGGTGAGATCACACTGCTCCATACACCTATAGAACACGTCCTTCGAGACGCTCTTTGTCAGAAAGGTGGCTACTTGCTTTATGCATGGCACATGCACGAGTTCGATCGTGCTGACTTTGACCTTTGAACGGATCTAGTACCCACGAATGTCAATGTGCTTCATTCAGCCTTGGAATTTTGTCCAGTTTGCGAGGTCAATCGCAGACTTATTGTCGATAAATATTTTTGTCGGTTGCGCTTGAGCAAATCCGATGTCCTCCAGAAGGTTGCGGAGATACGTGACCTCCTGTGCTGTTGAATTAGCTACCACATACTCAGCTTCTACGGAGCTGAGTGTAATGAGGTTCTGTCGCTTGTTGGTCCACGACACCGCTCCTCCACTGAGCAAGCACACAAAACACGTGGTGCTTCGACGATATTCCTCCATTCCACCAAAATCAGCGTCGACGTAGCACTCGAGGTCGAAGCTGTCTGTTTACCCGAAGATTAAACTTGCATCCCTTGTTGTTTTGAGGTAGCCAAAGGCTCTGTCTAGCTCCTTGCATGATCCTTCCATACATGTCTCGTTGTCGCGAGCCAAGTTGCTTACAGCGAACTGCAAATCCGGCCGTGTGCAACTTGCTACGTGCATCATTGAGCCGACTCTGCCACGATAGTCGGTCTCCCTCCTCCCCCTCTGTCCCTGACGACTCAGTTGCTCCTGTGACAGAGGTATTGGTACGTATCGGTCCGGAACATTGAATCGTTCATAGACTTTCCAGGCGTACGTCTGTTGGATCAAGTAGAGCGTATGCGCTTCACGGCCGTGTTTGATGTTCATGCCTAGGTAGAACTCAAAGCTGGACATGAGAGTCACATTGACTTCTTGCGCTATGGTGGCTGTTATTGCTTTGATAAAATCCGCCGACGGGCTAATGATGAGAAGGTCGTCGTTGTAGACCAGCACGTAGCAGTCTGGCTTCGTGTCTGGTGATGGCCGATGTAGGAAGAGGCAATCGACGTAGGCTGAAGGCTCAAAGTGCAGTGACTCAAGTACTGCTTGTAGCTTTCTGTACCAAAGTAGGGGGATCTGCTTCAGTCCGTACAAACTCTTCACCAGTTTGTACAGTCTACCACTCCCATCTTTGTAGCCCTCTGGTTGCTTCATGTAGACAGTCGTATCCATCTCGCCATGTAAAAAAGCATTTTTTACATCAAGCTGCTGCACCTCGTAGTCCATCATTGCTACAACTTCCAATATGATGCGGGCGGTGGTGTAGCGGCTCACGAGAGCGTAGGTGTCGAAGAATTCTTTTCCCTCTACTTGCATGAACCCCTTTGCCACGAGGCAAGCCTTGAACTTATCAATGCTCCCATATATTTTTGTCTTGACGCAAAACATCCACTTCACTCCCACTGGTCGGGACCCAGATGGAAGCTCCGTGAGCTCCTATGTCCCTTGATCCATGAGACTCTGGTATTCTGCATCAAGTGCTGCTTTCCATTCTACAGTATGCTCCCCCTGCAGTACTTCTTTCAGAGTCTTCGAATCTGGTGGAAGCGTGCTCGTAGAGACGAGAGCTGCGAGATGCGTGGTGGTGAAGTTCGCCAGGATATCATCTGCCTCTTTATAGATGGAGCAGACCGTGATAGCCAGATTCGCCTCATTGATCTCCTGCTCTTCTTCGTGTTGCAACTGTTATCGCAGGAGGCGCGTGAGGCGTCCCTGATTCCCAGCAGCTCGATCATGTGGTTTCCCCGCTGCATGTGCACCATTCTACACTCCCACGGCCTTAGTTTTGTCATGAGGTACTATGAGCACCTCATGATCAGTGGTG
Source organism: Penium margaritaceum (assembly GCA_023375785.1). Taxonomy (NCBI): domain Eukaryota; kingdom Viridiplantae; phylum Streptophyta; class Zygnematophyceae; order Desmidiales; family Peniaceae; genus Penium; species Penium margaritaceum. The sequence goes on from SZWC01028962.1 coordinate 7,209, forward strand.
ATGCGTTCTTCTCGGCGAGTGTCGAGGGTCACACGCGGGGCCACCTGCTGCTCATCCGTCTTCTCCAGATTAAGAAGGGTGAGTGGCCCATTGTCTGCTTCTCCCTCCTCTAACGTCTCCATATAGGAGTCGTAAAATATCTGAAGTAGGGTAGGCTCACTTACCTGCTTAGCCTCCCAGGTAGAGCGTGCCAGGTTCTGAAAAAATATGGCGTCTCTGCTAGTAACGATCCGATGGGAGTCCTCGTCGTAGAACTCCCACCCCTTCATATTAGGGCTTTTTCCGAGGAAGACACCCCATGTTGCTTTGTCTTTCAGCTTCCATCAACATTCTTTTGGGACATGGAGCAGGGCCATGCACCCAAAAGTACGTAGCATCGAATTTTCAGGCTTTTCATCATGCCATGCCTGGAAGGGTTTCATGCTTGGTAGCGACACATGTGGTACGCGGTTGCGTACCCACACTGCTTGTCGAAGTGCAAATGGCCACCACGGGTTGTTGAGTTGCGCTCCTAGCAGCATCGACTTCAGCGTCTCTTACATTGTGCAGTTTGATCTCTCTATTACGCCATTCTGTTATGGGGTGTATGGCGTAGAGAACTGCTGTACGATGCCGAGATCCTCTAATTGAATGGAAAACTCTGTGCTTATGTACTCGCCAGCATCGTCTAAGCGTAGAACTTGTAGTTTCTCGTTGCTTTGTCTTTCGGCCATAGCCAGCCACTTGAACAAGCATGCTCGTGCTTCGTCCCTCGTGTGGAGTGGATAGCTCCACACCATCCTTGTGGCATCGTCTACAAAGAGCAGAAAGTACCGATGTCCCCCGTAGACTGTGGCCATTGGTAGAGGTCCACATATGTCAGTGTGGACCAGTTTCAGCTTCTGGCTGACGTCGCACTTCGTTGCCACAGGAAACATATTTCGTGATAGCTTTACCCGCACGCAGTCTTCACAAGGCTCTGCTGCATCCTTACTACCGCTTTCTTTGATATCAAGTCCGTTGACCTGCTCGTGCTTCTGCATTGTCTGTACGGTTTGGTTGTTGATGTGGCTGAGCTGGTTGTGCCACAAACTGAGGTCTATGCCAGAAACCTGGTGGAGACTAGCTGCTGAGAAGGGCGTATCCGACCCTTTTGATGGAGCTGGTGCTTCAAAGTCCAGCTCAATCATGTTGTGCGGACGAAGGCGACCTTCAGCAAAGGTCTCGCCTTCACGGCTCTTAAGAGTTACACACTGTCCGCTGCTGACGTTTCGCGCACCCCTCTTCATCAGCTGCCCTAATGAGAGGAGGTTCACCGTGATGTCAGGTATGTACAACACCTCTCCAAACTTCACCTGGGCACCATTTTACCCAGTCACTGTCATCCTTTCTTTGTCCAAAACAGGTACTTGCCACTTGTTGGCCACCGTGACGAAGCCTTTGGAGTAGGGTTCTAGCTCGTGGAGGCAGGCCTTGTCATGGGTGATGTGCGGAGTGCACCCACTGTCAAGGTACCACAAGTAGGTGGAGTGGACCAGCTCATCACTTTGCTTGGATGAGAGCTGGAAGACAGATCCTGTGTAGTCAAAATGTTTCTCCTTGCCTCCATCCTTCTTCTTGGCCTTTGTATTCTCGCCTTTCTCTAGCTGCTTCACCTTATTGTCAGCTGTCTTCTTCTCGCCCTTTCCTCCGGAGTTGTTTGCTCTATAACGTTGCTGTCGCATTGCTTGCTCCTCATCCCACATCCTTTTCCTGTACTCCCACTTCATGTGCCCAATCTTCTTGCAATAATGGCACTCAACTATAGGACGTGATCCTGCATTCTGGCTGTACACGTTGCGCTTGTTGGTGTACGGCGAGGATTGGGCGAACAACTGGGACGACGCAGACTTCTTGGTGGACAAGCTGTTCCGCGAGGACTGAGGTGAGGACACAACAACACTCACATCCTGGGAAGTTGCATTGGATAGAATTCTCTCCTTATGATAAGGATTTTATAAATGTATGCTTCTGTGAGCTCTGCTTCATGCTTGAGCTTGAGTAACTTCCAGACGTCGTCCCAGTCCCTAGTCATTCCGTTAAGGAGAAAGGCCACAAATACAGGCTCTGAGACAGCAGCGTCTGTTACTACAAGTTGATCATGAAGTGACTTGGCCTTGTTGATGTAGGAATCGATGTTGTTGAAGTTGTTGAGGTTGATGTGCGGCAATTCTGTCAGGAGGTGAGATTTGAAGGTTGAGTCGTCAGACATATAGTTCCTTAATAGGTAGGACCAAGCTTGGCGAGCTGGCTCAGTAATCTCCTTGTACATCCATATGGCTTACTGGATGCGAGGAGTCAGATGGTCGTCCAACACCATGAAAGCAGCTTGAGTGAAGTAGTTGTACTCAGCCACCACGCTAGATAGTGACATTGGAGGTGGAGGCGTGTAGTAGCCATTGTAGAACTACAAGATGCCGTGTATCTGGGCCACTTGTTTGAACTTGTGCACCCAGAAAGGGAGGTTCTCGCCATCGAATGTGTCAACCCTCATCTTGTGCTGATGTAGTGAGGCTGTTGCTTGGGGCACACCATCTTCCAGACCTTGGTACGCCTTGCCTTGTGGAGTTGATTGTGGGACTCACACAAAGCCTTGTGCTGCAAGTTGTGCCACATGTGGTGGTCGAGGTACTCCCACATGGACCGGTGTTGGTTGTGCCGCAAAGGGATGCGGCACTTGTGCTTGGTGCATCTGTTGGTAGTGTGTCATGGGTGGTACCATCGGAGCAGGATGTGGCTGTTGAGCCACAAACGGCTGTGGCATGCCTCCTTGTGGTGGTGCAGTCGGTTGCACCTGTGGATACATGGCTGGTTGCACAACTGGAGGGCTTTTTTGAGGTAGATGTACAGACGATCCTTGTGAACCCTGTTGCCATTGCATCTGCTACTGCTGTTGCTGCTGTTGCTGAAGCTACTGCTGTCGAAGCTGTTATTGTTGAGCCCATGCCAGCTGCTACTGAAGTTGTACTATTTGGGCTGCTTGAGCCGAATGTGACTATTGTAACTGCTGCGTCTACGATGCTTGAGTTGCATGGGTCAGCTGCTCCTGTTGACGTAGGAGCTCTTGCGCCACAATCTGCTACCTCAATGCCTCCCTCTCTTGCTTCACAGCTTGACGTGCTGCGGCTTCTTGCTGCACCACACGTTGCACCTCCTCAGCCAAATTCTACGCCTCTGCGGCTTGGCGTTGTGCGTGGTCTGTGACATGGCGTCCTTGCTCTTGGCCCATGCGTATGCCATGAAAAACTGATTGATCATCAAGTGTATGAAGCTGACTGAGCGTTCACCTCTTCCATGTTGCTCGTACTTTTGTGCAGGTGGAACGCCGCTCACGCGCGTGAAGTGGCATCACCTCCGCCTATGACCCAGCCCTTGTACAGGGCTGGTGGAGAACGTCTCCACCACCAACGTAGTCTATAGCTACCACTGCTACAAACTGTTGAGAGAACCACCTAGCGCTCTGATACCATGTTGATTTTCACAGAGAGACAGCAAGGGCTAGGACCCTTGCTGCTAGGATCTTTGGGTGATTAGCAATGTCGCTTGTACAATAGCAGGGCTAGGGTTGGGAACTTTGACTAAAATGTTGATTGATACAAAGTACAAGTATGGTACATGAAAAATCCTAGGCAAGCTAGGCTAGCACAACTCCTGGCCCACAGAGGGGCAACGCCTTGCTAGGCCTTGTAGGCCGTCGTGGCAAGGGTCTTGGTGCAGTCTCCAGGTTGACTGGCCTCCAGGGTAGCCTCCACCCAGGCTGGCAGACCTTGCCAGGCTTATAGGGGCCTTGGAGGGATCTCCAGCAGAGTCTTGGTCAAGGCTCCAGAGTTAGAGGCTTGAGCAGAGCTAAGTTCTTATAGAATGCTGAGATAGATGAAAACTGAGAGGAGCTTCGCCTTTTATACCTATGGATCTGGCAAGTTGACCACCTGAAGGAGAAGCTTCCTTAAGGTGGTTCAGATATGCTGCCTCTTGGGGAAGCTTCTTTCTAGGCGAAGCTTCCTATAGGTCAGAGTTGTTACTGGCATCCCTGCAGGTTCAGGGAGAAGCTTCCTCGTTGAGGAAGTTTTATCAGGTGTTCAGGTGTAGCTTCCCCAGGAGGTTGCTTGCTCTACAGGCTTTTCTCTGATGATCGTTGATCGTGCCATGCTGTTGCATCAGATCCGTTGATCAGGAGTCTCCTGAAGCTTGTACCAGATTGGCCCATGCAGGTAGACTGGCTCTGGCTCTCAACATGAGGATGTTGATGCAGTGCAGGCCTCATGTTCAGGGTGCATGCCGCCTGCCCAGTCAGCTACAGTATTCCCTGATTAGGATGCTGCGCAGTACTGTGAAGCGAGTAGCTTCCCTCCCTGATACAACTAAATAGAGGCATGCGCAACCCTCTTGCGCATGATAGCACACTATATTATACACCAGACCCTTTAGGTTGTGTCAGGGCTGGCCGCCAAAATTTATCTGGCCTGTACAGGAGAGAATTCCTTGTAGACATGGACCCGGAAATTCACCGTAAAATCCGTAAATTTCCGTACAGTGTCCTGAATGCAGTGTTGTCTTCACCATATCGGAGCTTGATACCAGCGTAGTAATCGTACCTCTCAACAAACCATACGATTGATCCACCAGTAAAGCACCAAGCGTCAGCACCAAGCTCCAAACAGACGTCAGTGTCTCATTTTGTAGGCTGCCCTAGTGGCGAGCTTTTGAGGGGTAAAAGTCTTCATATGACAAAAAATGTATGCATTATTTTTTTTATCTTGTTAGCTCAGGCATATGACCATGAGAAATATAGAATAAAACAGAATCTTCACGACCAAAGTGTACCGGTTTACAATGAACTACACAACCGTTGTGCCAAAACCGCTTGCATTTTGTGTTCGTACCGCTTGTTTGTGTTCGAAATCATGCGCAGGGTGACCCTCGGACAGTTGTATGTTACACTCCTACCCCTCAGAACCCTGACACCTTCCTTGGTACAGGCCAATCCTCCACGTCACGGGGTGACCAGGCCTTACGTGGTCCTCCGTAATTGGCGCTGACACCCTCACGGTGCGAGCCCAACTCCCACGGTACAGCCTGTCGCCTTTTAGACCCGCAGCCAAGATGGTTGGAGTCGTCTGTAGTCGGAAACCGGACCATAGGTGAATATTCTCAGACGGACCCATTTGTAGGAAGAGACTCCTCCATCCATCTGGAAGCAACACAAGTGGGAACGTGGTCCGCAGCCAGCGACAGAATGCCGGTCAGGTCGCGGTAGGTGAGAGCCTCGAAGAAGAGAGCGTTACTAGACTCAACAATCCGATGGCGAGCGGGGTCCCAAAAATGCCAGGCCTTCGACCACAGAGATTTGTTGAAGAAGGCACACATACGATCCCGAGTTGGGACCTTGGAACCATGTTGGACCTTGATGTACCAGACGTAGGCTATAGATCCCCAGATGCGAGCGAGACGATCATCAGTGCGATGGCCAAACCAAATCTTGTACGATGTGACATGGTCCATAAGGGGACCACACGACAACCAGTTCTAGACCCACATCATGTAGGAGAATCCCTCAAATACTAAGGACTCTCGAGGACTGCACTCAGACCGCATGGCGTCGACCGCATCCTCCATGGTGCGGTTCTAGTGCTCAGACATAATGTTTTGTTGTTGTGTAGCAAGGAATGAGACAATGTGTCCCTCTTGTTTAAGAACTCGCCACCACGATCCGAGCAAAACTCAGCCATCACCAGCTAGAGGCAAACCTCTAGGGCAGCATCACTCTTGTGGCGTACGCTGTAGACCCATTGCATCCGGGTGAATTCATCGGTTAGGGTGAGAAAATATTGGCCCCCATATGAGAGGGACTCGACATGGAGGGGACCCAGGAGGTCCGAGTGGACCACCACTGCTGCAGTAGGAAGCTGCACGTGTTGCTACTAGGAAGCTTCCTAGCCTTGCTGTTGCTGATGTTGCGACAATGTCCAGTTGGTTGACACATTAGCAAGGAAGCAGGCGCAAGAAACAACAAGAGTTAGGCTAGGGAGGCAGACGAAGAAATAGCTCATATGCCTAGGGCATGAGGGTGTTGATGTTACGACAATGTCCATGCTTGATGGTCAGGCACGCGGCTAGAGGGGATGGAGCAGATTCATCCAGGCGACGGAGGATGTCCTTCGCCTGCTGCCAGGAGGAGGTGACGGTCTCAGTCTCCCCCATGTGCAGGGAGTTAAACTCTCGGAGCAGACGGCTGGTTTCGCTGGAAAAGCAATGGGGACGCGTGAGGACATTGCCACATGGCTGCAGGGTCTGGAGTCCCGCCAATAGTGAAGTCTCCGAGGAAAGGCTCGATGTTGAGGCGTGACACCGGAGGGGCGATTGGGTCGAGAGCACGCACGGCGTGACCAGCATCATGCAGTTGGTCGGCCTGGGTGGAGTCGTACGGGAGAGTTTAGTATGGCCACAGGCCCTCTCCCTGTGCCCAAATGCGGAAGCTGAGCTCCCAGCTCCGGAACTGCTCACGGACATGGAGCTGCGGGAGCGGGGTCTTAATATCTTTTGGCCTACGGCCTGCACCCAAAGTGGGGCCAAGGATTGAAGTCACCGTTTGCCGTTGGCACTGGGTCTCTTTCTGCACTAGGTAATGCGTGGCCACAGAAACAGCAGGACTACCGTGCCTAGGAGGAAGGAGGGGTGGCGGGGCGCTGACGTGGCTCTGTGGTGGCAGCGGCTGTAGTGCTGCACGTTGTTGCGTGAGTGCGGCAAGCTACTGGAGAATGGCAGCAAGGGGGTCGGACGAGTCGGCGATGAAACCTATGGGTTGCTGATGCTACTGCTGCTACTGATGCTACTACTGCTACTAAAGCTACTTCTGTGACTGTTGTTGCTGGTGGTGGTGGTGTTGCTGTTGCAGCGGTAGCTGCTACTGCTATTGCTGCTACTGCTTCTGTTGTAGCGGCTGCTGTTGTAACCGCTATTGCTGTTGTTACTGCTACTACTACTGCAATTGCTACAGCTGATGCAAGAAAGGAGGGCTAGGGGTTCCTCGAACAGAGGAGGACCCCTTACTGGGGCTGTTAGCCATGCCTCCCTCCTTTGCTTTGTGTCTTTGTTGTTCTCCATTTGTGTTTCCATTTTTTCCTCTTCTTGCTGACCTTTGTAGTGACGTCAGCAGTGAGGTTGATAAGCTGCTACTGATGTTAGTAGTAGTCTGCTATGGCTGACGTCAGCAGGAGTGTGTTGTCGACCTTGTGGCCACCCTGTTGCTGCTGCTACTACTGTTGTAGCTGTTACGGCCACTGCTACTCCGTAACCTGTAGCCACGAATGCTGTGGCTGCTGTGGTTTCCATGGCTGGTGCGGCTGCTGCGATTGCTGCGATTGCTGCAGCTGCTGCAGTTGTAGTGGCTGCTGTGGCTGCTGCGGCTACTACGGCTCGTCGGGGCAGCTGCGGCTGTTGCGGCTTTGTGGTTGCTGTGGCTGCGCGGCTGCTGCGACTGCTACAACTGCATGGCTATTGCAGCTGCTGCGGCTGCACAGTTGCTATGGCTGCTGTGGTAGTAGCGGCGGCTGCGGTTGGTGTAGCTGCTGCGGTTGTTGCGGTTGTTGTAGCTACTGCGGTGGCTGTGGTTGCTGTAGCAGCCGCGGATGCGCTACTGTTGCCGCTACAGCTGCGACTCTACTACAACCGCAGCTGCTGCATCGGCTACTATGGCTGGCTGCCACGGTAGCCGCGGTTGCACTTCTGCTGTCACCACGGCTACTGCAGTACGAGGTGCCAGTGCTGCCATGGTAGCAAGGGGAAGGGAGGGAGACTTCCCTTGTTTGGCGCCGTCGCCGCGTGCGTCGGTGCCGTGACGGCGTCGCCCGTTGGTTCACCGGCCGCGGGTCCGCCAAGGCTACCGCAGTCGCGGGATCAGTGCCACCAAAAAAATTTCGGCAGCATTTCCACCGCGTCGGGAGCGTTTTAATGACGCCACCCAGTGGGCTAAGTCTGCGAGGAAAAATCCGGCAGAGTTTCTCCTGCACGGGCGTGTTTCTAGGACTGCCGGCGTAGCCTAGGACCTGTACGCCTCGTTGTTGCTTAGATATGCTGATTCTGCTACACTGTGGTTCTGATACCAAGCTTGCTACTAGCCTAGAACGTCTGGTTGGGGCTGCAGCACAGTTGGAGTAGGCATGGCCCCACGCTCGTTGCTTTGCACTGCTGGCCCCTCTAGCTGCTCTGAGACTTTGTGAGAGAAAGTTGTGTAATGAGGAGTTAGCGCTAGAAAGGGAGACACAACTGAGTAAAGTGTGATTAGCAACTAAGAATGAAGAACAATGGGAGACCCCTCCAAGAACTAGCTCCCCCTCAGCTCTGTAGAGCTTGTTACTCAGTTTCTTAGCTAACTAGAAAAATGACCTATTTTCTGGCAGGGAGGGTTTTCTCGGTGAGCCCTACCAGTCCGTCGACGACCCGAAATCCGGGCGTCATCCGTTTTCCTTGAAAACTGGACCATACTAAAATACCCACATTGCGAACGAAGTCGTGTGTTCAGAATCACCAAGAAAAATAGGAGCAAGGAGTTATGGCTGCCCAAACCGAGCAGCGTCGAGGTTAGAATGACCCCGGCCGCAACGGTGCCCGAAAGACCTGAAACTCGGACCCTTATCAGAGCATGATGCTGCAAATGCAACCGTGCAGTCAGATCCGGCACAATATGTGCGCAGGCAGTGTCTGCGAAGGCAGTGACCGCCAGCGACGTGACTGTTGAGGAGGCCCGCCGATGGAGCTAAGCACGTCATGCGTCTGGGAGGCTCGAGCAAAATGCGTGCAGACCTCAGCGTGCGTTGGCTCCACTGGATGACACTCCTGCAGCGTCGCGTCTCGCCGTCAGTAATCTTCACGCCAATGTACACAAGTCGGGATGACACAACACACACAATGAGAGATGCGCAAAAACCAACAACAGTAAGCTGTACATACGGACGGGGACGGCTCACCTCACAACAACGAGTTACGTGCACAGTTGTAAGAAACTACCGTAGTGTCTCTTACGTTCGACCAAAATAATTTTTTTCCTCCGACTATCCGAGCACACAATTAATTATTTCTTCATGGATGAATCACTCTGGAAATTCCCAAATCCCTCATTGTCTACACACGGTTTCATGTTCTACACGCAGTCTCCCAAGGACTGCGCGCGGAACGTCAAAGATCCACGTTCCGCACGAAGCACCTACAGGGCTTGCGCACGGACGTGGCAGACTTCAAGCATCGGGACGCCGTCCGATGCATGGAGTCCCTTCCGGACGACGCACTTGGCCGTCCAGACAGGGTAGGCGAGATGTGAAGCGAGTTGCGAGCTCGCTTCGCAGCTCGCCCGTGCGACTTCGGTCCTAGTTTTTCGAACTTTGAAGACTCGACAAATGAGCTTCTGGGGTTACTCCGAGGATATGAACAGCAGTTCGACCAAAACAAAACACCAAAACAAGGGTGCAAGGCTTCACGCAAGGCGTGCATGGGTTACGAAGTATGACCAACATACGTATAAAATGAATCGAGAAGAAAAAAAAAGAGATGGAAATGAAAATTGTCTGAATTGAGATTTTTAAGGAGTTTTTACGTTGGGTAGAAATGATGGAAGAAATGACAACAATTTCATTTGTATTTTTTTTGAACCACCGTGATATAGAAGCTGCTCATATGTTTAAAAGAAAAAGAATTAAAAAAGAATAATAAAATAGAATTGCAATCGCGTAATTATATTTGTATTTATGTGTTCATTGAATGTATTGGTCGGGATTGAAACGTTTCTTGGTGTCAACTGTTTTTGGTGTCTTCTGTGGCTATTTTTAGATCGAGCTCGACTGCGGTCCACTTCTATTGTGTCTTGCTGGATTGTTAGGAGGGTCAAGATGGACCTCACTCTCTATCGGCGGTCTCGCTCGATCCACATCAAGTTGGATCGAGGACTACCCTCCACGTTGCTTGTAGTCAGGCCCTGCCGGGGCCATCAGCGAGGGCTTGAGATGTTGTGCGACAACCTACAAAAAAAAAGCAGGCGCCTTACAATCTTCGCACATCCGCCAAGTGGGATGTGCCACTGCATGCTCTTCTTTCGCTCAATTCTTAGGTCCTGTTGCGCTCAATTCTTCTTTCTTGAACTGAATATATAGAATATTTGGCGCGCATCCTGTTCACTGGAGGGGTGAGTCTTTCATTTTGGTCGAGCTCCCAAAGGTGGACAAGGTGGTATGGAAAATAGGGGAAAGAACAGATTTTGTAAAGTGGATGTCAAACGGGGAACAATAGGGATACTTCGTAACCCAAAAGCTCTAGTGGCCTTGGACGAAACAAGTCCAAAGTTACATGGCCATAAAATATAGTAGAATTCAACTGTCACTTAAAAGGGTTCTAAAAAATAGGCGAATATAAAAGACAGTACGGTATTTGAAAAGGAAATGCACAAATGTTAGCCAGAGCTGATAAGAAGCTGCTGCCGTAGTGCACATGTGCGGCACACCAGCATAGAAAACCTCGTTTTTGGACAGAACTCTGTGCACACATCAGGTTGAGGTGCAATGTGATTCCGGAGAGGAACTAAATCGCGCCCGAGGCAACAGACATACACATGTTGGTTTTCGTGTACTCTGTTGTGTCCTCCCGGCTTGTGTGCATCGGCATGCAGATGACTGACTGCGAGACTCAACACTGCTGGAGTGTCGCTCGGTGGAGCCGACGCACGCCGAGGCGCACTCACAGTTCGTTGGAGCCTCCTCCCTCCGGCGACACGCTCAGTTCCATCGGCAGGCCTCCTCGGCGGTCGGGCCGCCGGCGGTCACTGCCACTGCAAATGTTGTCTGCGTGCACCGAGCGCTGTCCCTGGTCGTGGCGTTGTGTCTGTAGCATCATGTTGTGCCTAGGGCCCATGTCTCTTGCTGTGTGGCCCTGTTTGGCATCACTGACTGTCATAGGCATTGCCTGGGTTCGGGCAGCCATAACTCTTTGCTCCTATTTTTCTAGCTGATTGTGACTGCACGACTGCATTCACAACATTGGTATTATGGTATGGTCCAGTTTTCAGGCAAAATGGACGACGCCCGGGTTTTGGGCTGTCGGGCGTCTGGCAGGGCACACCGAGAAAACCCCGCTTGCCAGAAAATAGGTCTAGGACTATTTTCTGATTGGCTGGTTAGCTGAGTAACAAGTTCTACACTAGTGGGGGGGAGCTAGAACTTGGAGGGGTCTCCCATTGTTGCTCATTCTTCATTCTTCATGAGTCACTTTCAGTTTTGAGCTGCTTTATGGCGCTAACACTGGCGCGCGCGTTTCTGAGTAACAAACCCAGAGCTTCCAGACTTAGACTCTAAAGCAGCAGACTGAGGGGGCAGCAGGCTTAAGCAAGAGTGTGGAAGCCCACACGCTGCATCAACAACGTTGCTGCCCCAACCTGCTGCCTAGGATTTCCAGCTTGGTATCAGAGCCAGAGCATAGCAGCAGCAGCAGAAGACTGGCGTACAGGTGCCAGACAATACCGACGGACCCCCATACACGCCAGTGCAGGGGAAATGCTGTCGGATTTTTCCCGGCAGCATTGACCCGCCTGGTGGCGGCGTCAGATTTTTTCCCACGGCCACTGGGCCAGGGAAAATGCTGTCGAATTTTTTTTGGCAGCACTGATCCCCACGCGTGACGCGAGGAGGTGAGCGGCAGGCCGCGTGCGACACCTGCGGGTGACGACGCACGGTGCAACGTCATCCAGGTGCAGTGACTGGCACCAGCAAGCAGCTGCAGCAGCCTACATTAGCGGCAGCCACAGGCAAAGGCACTGAGCAGTGGCAGTAGCAGCCAGCAGAAGCAGCGGGCAGCAGCAGCAGCTCGTAGCAGCCCGTAGTAGCAGCAGCCCGTAGCAGCAAGCAGCAGCGGCAGCCAGCAGCAGTAGCCTGTAGCAGCAGCAGCAATGGCAGCAAGCCGCAGTAGCAACAGCGAGTAGCAACGGTAGCGAGCAGTAGCTGTAGCAGTGAGCAGCAGCAGCAGTAGGCTGTAGCAGCCGCAGTAGCAAGCCGCAGTAGCCGCCAGCTTCAGTAGCAATAGAAGTGAGCACCTGCCTGCAGCAGCCAGCAGTGGCTGCTACTTCTCACAGCATGCAGCTCGCCGTGAGCGACGGGCTACGAGCAGCGAGCCCACTGCTCACAGCAAACGGCGAACCCACTGCCCACTGCCCACAGCGAGCAGTGCAGCCCGTAGTGACAGACGAAAGGAAAAGGAAAAAAATAGGAAAAAAAATTCCCCATCCCACCAGCTTATTTTCCACGGCTACAGCAGCTGCCATAGCTATTGCAGCAGCCACAGCAGCCGCAACAGCAAGCAGCAGCAGCAACAGTTGCTGTTGTAACTGCAGTAGCAGCAGCAACAAAAACAACAGTAGCAGCAGCAGCAGCAGCAGCAGCTACAACTACAACAGCAACAGCAGCAGCAGTACTAGTAGTAGCAGCAGGAGCAGTAGCAATAGCAGCAGCAGTAGCACCAACAGCAGTAGCAGTAGTAGCAGTAGCAATAATAGCAACAGTAGCTGCTACAGCAGTGACCCGAACAACCGCCGGTGCTGACGTCAGCATCCCGCTACTGACGTCACTACTGACATCATCAACACAAAGAAAGGGAGAAGAATACCAAAGGGTGGACAGGGAGTCATCTACAGTAGTAGCCCTGTAGATAACGTGGTGGCAGCTGCTGACATCAGCCTCCCTAAGCTGACGTCACTGCTGACATCAGCAACACAAAAAAAAGGGGAACCAAGGGGTACCAGACCATGGCTGGCAGCCCTAGTGGGGAGGGGTCCTCCTCTATTGGGGGGACCCCCAGCCCCCCTTTCTTGCAGCGGTAGCAGTAGCAGCAGCAACAGAAGCAAAAGTAGCAACAACAGCAGCACTAGCAACAGTAGCAGCAGCAACAGCCCTCTGGCGTTGTTGGCGGCAACCCTGATCCACTGGTTGCTCTTCAGCAACAGCTCGCCACCTTGACGCAGTAGCTTGCAACGTTGTAGCCATTGGCCTCCCAGACTACCACCAGTGTACCGTCACCATTCACCCCTCTAGGGCACGCCAGGCGAGCTGTGTCTACTGCCACACACTACCTGGCGTAACAGCAGACTCAGCGCCAGCGGCAGACGGTGACCTCCATCCTTGGCCCCACTCTGGGCGCCGGCCGTAGGCAGAAGGACTTTGAGACGCCGCCGCCGCCGCTTTAGGCCGGCGAGGAGTTCTAAAGCTGGGAGCTCAGCTTCCGGATCTAGGCGCAGGGTGAGGTGCTGTGGGCATACTACACCCTCCCGTATGACCCCACCCTAGCCGACCAGTTGTATGACGCTGGTCGCGCCGTACGTGCTCTAGTGCCCGTCGCCCCTCCGGCTTCCCGCCTAGCCCTAGAGCCCTTCCTCGGTGACTTCGCCGCTGGGGCCACCCCAGACCCTACAGCCGCGTGGCATGTCCTCACTCGTCCCCATCGCCTGTCCAGCGAGGCTGAGACCAGCCGCCTGCTGCGGGAGTTCAACTCCCTGCACATGGGGGAGACCGAGACGGTCACCGTCTACTGGCAGCGGGCGGAGGACATCCTTCATCGTCTCGTTACCTCTATCCCACCCCCTCTGGCCGCGCTCCTCACCATCAAGCACGGTACCACTGATGCGTACGTGGACCTCTTCGTACACGACTCTCACGATGTCCTCTCCACCATGGCGGCCCAGGGCACCCTCATGCCCCGGGCATACAAGCTCTTCCTCTGGATTGAGGAAGCTTGTCTGGAGTCCCGACTCCAGCGTAGGGAGGCTCTCGCCTCCCCTACCATTGCCTCCTTGGCCGTCGCCTCCCCCGTCGCAGCTACCTCATTGTCGTCGAGGAAGAAGAAGCGTCGGAACAAGAAAGGCAAGGGTCAGTAGTAGCAGCAGAAGCAGCCGTTGACCGGGTCCAGCGGTGGCGGCTCGGGCTGCCACATCTGTGGCCAGCCTGGGCACGGGTGGTACACGTGCCCTCTACCGACAGACGAGGCGCGTGTCATCGCCACCATGCGTTGCCAGCGGGAGCGCCGTCTCGCCTTAGCCACCGTAGTTATCGCCGGCTCTGACGTCTCGGCCTCGTCCAACAGCTCCACTTCTCCGGTCGCTTTTCCAGTCCAGTCGACTCCAGCGCCGCAGCCGCACCATCCGCAGTCGTCGGCGCCTCCGTTTCCTTCGCCGGCACATTCATCCTCCTACCCGGGCTCCGTTGCCATCACTCCGCACTTAGTCTACACTCCCGGGTCGTCCTCCCGCGAGCGTCAGCTGGAGTAGTTCATCGCGCTCCAGCTCGGCCTGCCTCGCCCTCCTCCTCAGGGAAGTGCAAGTTGCATCACCTCCTGCTCTCCTGCCCAGCCCTGCATGACTGAGACTGAGCTGCGGTTGTGTCCTGTTTCCTTGTCTGTTTCGTCGTCTCCCATGGTCTCCTCTGCCCCTTTCCATGACGACGTTGCCTGGCTTGACGATTGGCAGTCTCGGTGTGCACCTCCTTCCACTGCGTCCGCGTCCCTTGCTTGCTGCCATGTGACTGTTAGCGATCTGGCGACCCCGGTCCAGGACCCTGCGGAGACCTGGATCATCGACTCCGGGGCCACGCATCACATGACGGCCTCTCGTGAGGCCTTTAGTATGCTCGGTCCTGTAGGCGATGTCTCTGGTGTCCGGACGGACTTCGGACGGGTGTTACCTGTCCGTGGTATTGGCGTCGTTCATTTCCGTGGTCCTGTCAGTGACGTCTTTTTGACCTATGTCCTCTTTGTCCTCGGTCTCAAGCTCAGCCTCCTGTCCGTCACTGCCCTGGACCGCATGAGCATGGACGGTGTACACTCGCGAGGTGTTAGCACTATGTCGTTGCGTCTGTCTGGTCTTGTCGTACTACACGCCACCGCCCGTGGCAACTTGTGACATGTACCTCGCCTCTCCTCCTCTCCTTCCATCTCCTCCCCGTCGGCCGCCACAAACTATGTGTTTGTCACTAGCACGCTCTCTCCTCAGTACACCCGCCTCTTGCACCGCCGCCTTTGCCACGTCCACTCTGCCGCCGTAGACTGCATGCTCCGTACACAGCCGGCCAAGGGCCTTGACCCGGAGACTTTCCCTCTCCAATGTCCCACCGAGTGCATTGATTGCGCCCAGGGGAAGATTCACTGGTCCACGAACCTTTTGTCTTCCTCCCGTGTATCCGCCCCTCTCGACCTCGTCCATTCGGATGTCATGGGCCCTCTCCCCACCGAGTCCGTCGGCGAGCATGGCCGCTATGTCCTCACCCTCACTGACGACTATTCTCACTACCGCTGGGTCTTCTGCCTTCGGCAGAAGAACGATGTGGCCCGAGCCATCTAGGACTGGCTTGCCCTTACGGAGTGCGAGTGTGGCCCCTCTCTTTGCCGCTTTCGCTCTGATCGCGGTGGTGAGTACGTAGGTGAGACAACGGCCTTTCTCGCCTCCGGCGGGATCCGCCATAAGATGTCTGTGCCCTACACGCCCGCTCAGAACGGTGTCTCCGAACGATGGAACCGTACCATGGCTGACGCCGTCCGCACCATGCGGGTCGAGTCAGCTCTCTCCGATGGCTTCTATTTTGAAGCCATGGCCTACATGACCTGGGTCTGGAACCGGATTCCCCACGGTGGCCTTCCCCGCCAGTCTTCACCGTACCAGCATTGGTGCGGTCAGCGCGCTGACCTCCGCTCGGCTCACGTCTGGGACTACGTGGCCATTGTGTGGCTGCCCGCCCCGCAGAAGGGCGGCAAGCTCGCCTCCCGCGGACGTCCCTGCACCTTCCTCGGTGTCTCTCGTCAGTCCAAAGCCTGGCGCTTCTGAGATTCCTCCAGGCACTGCATCGTCTAGTCTCGCGATGCCCTCTTCTTTGAGGACCTGTTCCCTCGCGACCTCATTGGCTCCGGCGCATCCGTGTCTATCCCATCGCGTGGGGGAATGGTGAGTCCGTCCTCCGTCCTGCCACTTCCGGGTGACACATCCCTCAGTCCCTCTGAGCCGGCAGCCCCAATCGCGTCTACTGGCCCCTCCAGGCCAGTAGCTCTAGTCGCATCCACTTGTCCCTCCGGGATGGCAGCCCCAGTCACGTCCACTGGCCCCTCCGGGCCGGCAACCCCAGTCGCGTCCACGGGCCCCTCCGAGCCGGCAGCCCCAGTCGCGTCTACTGGCCACTCCAGGCCAGTATCTCCAGTCGTGTCCACTGGTCCCTCCGGGCCGGCAGCCCCATTCGCGTCCATTGGCCACTACGGGCCAACAGCCCAAGTCGCGTCCACAGGCCTCTCTGGGCCAGCAACCCTAGTTGCACCCGCTGGCCCCTCCGAGCCGGCAGCCCCAATCACGTCTACTGTCCCCTCCGGGCTTGCAGCCCCAGTCGCGTCCACTGGCCCTTCTGGGCCAGCAGCCCTAGTTGCACCCGCACACCCCTCACGGCCAGCAGCCCCGGTTGCATCCGCTGGCCCCTCCGGGCCAGCAGCCTCGTCCGCCTCCGTTGGTCTGTCGGACTCAGTGCCATCGCCTGCCCTGCCACGCTACACACGTGACCCAGGTCGATGAGTGCGCAGACTGTCACACCGCACTCCGTGGCGCCTCGAGCCCCCGTGGCTCCACGTGTCTCCTCCACTCTCACGGTCGTGAGTGGGGATCATGGCCCCAAGGCCATCGGCGTGACCACCTTGGCGATCATTGCAGACCTTCACCTCGGCTCCGCACTGGGCTATGTCATGCTTCATCATGAACATCGGCATGCTGTCATGGCTGTACGCGAGCGCATCCCACTTAGGGCTCGCGATGCACACGCTCTCTCTGTCTGCTCCACAGCATGCCCGAGGACCCAGCCATCGTGCGCGAGGCATGAGCCTCTCCTGAGGCCGCACACTGGGACGCTGCCTCCGCCGATGAGCTCGCTGCCATCCGACAGTACCACGTGTATGACCTCGTCGACCTTCCCCTTGGTCGGAAGGCCATCGGCGTCAAGTGGGTCTTTCGGCGCAAGTGGAAGCCCGACGGGTCCTTGGACAAGTACAAGGCCCGCCTTATAGCCAAGGGGCTTGCCCAGATTCTTTGGGTCGATTATGACCAGATCTTTGCCCCAGTTGGCCGGTTCTCCACTAGTCGGGCGCTCTTCAGCCTAGCCGCCCAGCATGGGTGGGAGCTGCATCAGATGGATGTGAGCAACGCCTTTCTCCATGACTCACTAGAGGGTGAGGAGCTCTACATGGTGCAGCCCCCAGGCTTCGACGATGGCACTGGGAGAGTCTGGCAACTACGGAAGGCCCTCTGTGGCCTGAAGCAGTCGCCTCGGTGCAGGAATCAGGACATGAGCAGCACACTCCTTCGCAGCAGGCTCCAATGCAGCACCGCTGACCCCGCACTATTTGTTAGTCTGCGAGGCCAGACTTTCGCTGCTGTTCTGGTTTAAATCTACGATCTCTTTATTGTGTCGCCAGACACGGCTGCCATCCAGCGTGTCAAGGACTTGCTGCACGCCGCCTACCAGATGAAGGATCTCAGATCTACCAGAGTCTTCCTGGGCATGGAGCTCAAGCATGATCGCTCCCAGGGCGTCCTGCACATCCACCCGGCCGCCTATGTGCAGACTCTGTCCACCCGCTTTGTGGAGGACCAGCCACTCGTGCCGAGTGCATCTTTACCCATGTCACCTGATGGTCAGGCAAAACTGAAGAGTCCTGACCCAGCTGTTGTGGGGGAGCCAGTTGACGTGACCACGTACCTGGGAGTCATCGGGTGACTAATGTTCCTGGCGACGACGACGCGCCCAGGCATTGCGTTTGCCGTCAACCTCCTAGCCCAGTTCTCTTAGGAGCCGCGTCACCTCCACTACGAGGCCGCGATCCGAGTACTGCGCTATGTCGTCTCGACTCCTCGGCGAGGACTCATGTTCCGCCGCCAGCCGTCTGTTGTCGCGGTAGGCTACACTAACAGTGACTGAGCCGGCAGTTCGTACGGTAAGAGTTGTAGAGGCCGGATCTTTCTGATTGGCGGCACAGCTCTGTCCTGGTGTAGTGGCAAGCAGGGGTGCATGGCACGTAGCACTGCTGAGGCCGAGTACGTTGCTCTTGGCTCAGGCACGTGTGAGAGTGTGTGGTTGCGTCGTCTGTTGTCTGAGTTGCGTCAGTCTGTCGCATCCATCACGTTGCATTGGGACAATGAGAGGGCCATGATCGCCAACAATGACGGCGAGCATCACACACGCACAAAGCAAATCAACGTTGAGTATCACTATGTGCGTTCGATTTTGCATGATGGTAGCATCAACATGGTGTGGGTTGAGACAGCACGGCAGTTGGATGACTTCTTGACCAAGGCACAGAAGCGCGACTCATTCAAGAAGGCTGTGAGTTTGGTCGGCGTGCGTCTGTAAGTGGCTCTCTTTGTCCGTACCTGCGTTTCTGCGTGGCCTGGGGGAGTCTGGTCGTCGATTGTGTCTCTGCCCGTACATGTGCACTACGCCTGTGAGTCATGGGGGAGTGTTGGTTTTCGTGCATCTCTCATTGTACTCTGTTGTGTCCTCCCGGCTTGTGTACATCGGCATGCAGATGACTGACGGCGAGACTCGACGCTGTTGGAGTGTCGCTTGGTGGAGCCGACGCACGCTGAGGCCCACTCACCATTCGCTGGAGCCTCCTCCATCCGACGGCGCGCTCAGCTCCATCGGCAGGCCTCCTCGGCGGTCGGGCCGCCGGCAGTCACTGCCACTGTAGATGCTGTCTGCATGCACCCAGCGCTGTCTCTGGTCGTGGCGTTGCGTCTGCAGCATCATGCTGTGCCTAGGGTCCATGCCTCCTGCTGTGTGGCCCTGTTTGGCATCACTGACTGTCATAGGCATTGCCTGGGTTCGGGCAGCCATAACTCTTTGCTCCTATTTTTCTGTCTGATTCTGACCGCACGAGTGCGTTCGCAGCGTCGGTATTATGGTATGGTCCAGTTTTCAGGCAAAACGGACGACGCCCGGGTTTTGGGCTGTCGGGTGTCTGGCAGGGCTCAACGAGAAAACCCTACCTGCCAGAAAATAGGTCTAGGACTATTTTCTGATTGGCTGGTTAGCTGAGTAACAAGTTCTACACTAGTGGGGGGGAGCTAGAGCTAGAAGCCTAGGCAGCAGGTTGGGGCAGCATGCATTGTTGATGCAGCGTGCGGGCTTCCACACTCGTTGCTTAAGTCTGTTGCCCCCTCAGTCTGCTGCTCTAGAGACTAAGTCTGGAAGCTCTGGGTTTGTTACTCAGAAGTGCGCGCGCCAGTGTTAGCGCCGGAAAGCAGCTGAAAACTGGAAGTAACTGATTAGCAATAAAGAATGAGCAACAATGGGGGACCCCTCCAAGTTCTAGGCCCCCGACCCACTAGTGAAAAAGTTGTTACTCAGCTAACCAGCCAATCAGAAAATAGTGCTAGCCCTATTTTCTGGCAGGCAGGGTTTTCTCGGTGAGCCCTGCCAGACGCCCGACAGCCCAAGACCCGGGCGTCATCTGTTTTGCCTGAAAACTGGACCATACCATAATACCGAAGCTGCAAACGTAGTCGTGCGGTAAGAATCAGCCAGAAAAATAGCTACAAGAAGTTATGGCTGCACGAACCCAGGCAATGCCTATGACACTCAACGATGCCAAACAGGGCCATACAACAGAAGACATGGACCCTAGGCATCACATGATGCTGCAGACGCAATGCCACAGCCAGACACAGCGCTAGGTGCATGCAGACTGCATCCGCAGTGGCAGTGACTGCCGGCGGCCCGACCACCGAGGAGGCCTGCCGATGGAGCTGAGCGCATCG
>SZWC01028966.1:2959-16947 GCA_023375785.1 Penium margaritaceum
AGAGAGAGAGAGAGAGAGAGAGAGAGAGAGAGAGGGAGAGAGAGAGAGAGAGAGAGAGAGAGAGAGAGAGAGAGAGAGGGAGAGAGAGAGAGATAGAGAGAGAGAGAGAGAGAGATAGATAGAGAGATAGAGAACATGGGCTTTGCTCAGCCATGATCAAACACCTACGCTGTTTTACTACATACCAAAAATTGTTCAAGGATGTAGGCTATTGTTGGTTCATGAGCTCTCTTTTTTCAAGCATAGGCAAACAGAAACATGTGAATCAGGCTTTTTCTAAAGGAAAATGGACTTAATGCACAAACCTGTCTTTTGCACTAACCTATATTGATTTTCCATTCATGTCACCCATTGGAAAGGTTTATTGAGGTACATATAGAAATAATTTTAAGTGATATGTTAGCTTTGAGTTTCAGTTTTTGTTGTGAGTTGATTTCACACGCAACTTGTTTGTTCCCATTTTCCCATTGCAAAACGTCATCCTAATCGGTAGCCTTGGCCTTAGAGTGCTAGTTCATCCAATTGTGAAAGACGTTATACCGATCTCTTATTTAATATCAAACCAAAGAATGAGGTCTTTCTGAACCTAAGAATGTATTCGGGGAAACCCTATGTCCATGATAGAGTACGGAAACATTCTAAGGGCAACCCTAAGCCGAGTCTAGGTCTTGGTTATTTAAATTTTTTACTAATAAAAACGAGAGGTAAGGTGATTTGTTTTATTGACCGTCATTCTGGGAAGTAATGAAAGGAAGGAAAGAAAGAATATCAGTTTCATTCCATCAACCTATGTATGGTTGAAAGTTTTCTCATTATATACATACGTTAATTATATTAGATAGAACTATATTCACATGAAATGGTTTTTGAAATAGAATCATAGGAATAAATGTTTGTGCAAAAGGAAACCATTTACACTCGTAATTAACTTGGATGCCTATAGGAATAGAAAAAATACCTATGAATTGATATATAGAAGATAAAAAACTATACATTATTAAGGTATTTTATGACCAAATGTTATATTATATTGACAATGAAGGTTATAAAAAATAATTTTAAATTCAAAAAGGACCTAAGGATGACTCAAATTATACCATTTAAGTTATTATGTATGATTTTATTTCAGATTTTAATCTAACGTTTGTGTATTCATCTATTACAAGATGGAAACTATTGTTTTTCTTTTTTAACCCATGAATTGATTTCAAATTAAAGAATAAGAATTTGTTTTGAGTTTTAATTATATGAAAAATTAATCTTATATCCTTTATATTTTCTTGTGAACATTAGTTTATTAATAAACAATTAAAAACTATTTTCAAGTTTATTGTATTTATTTTTACATAGTGTGAAAGCTTTTGTACCCATGATTCATGAAAATACTTGTTGTTTTTTTATAATTTGGTTCCATAATGAGTTTTGTTTGTGTTTTTTTGTCTGTTGAGGAATGTTTGAGAGTGAATTTTGTTTTCCAGAAGAAAATTAAAAACGGTTATCAAAACGTTCGAAATTTGTTAAGATTTCTAGATATCATTCAAAAACCACTCAAAACATTAGAAACTTTCTTGTGTTACCAAACATTATAACAGTTTTTAGCCAAATTAACTTTAGCCATCAAGATAAAATATGTTATGCATGATAAAGCTTATGAATTGCTTTGTTTTATGATTTTTCATAAATAATGCACAACTGTCATTGTTTTAACATCCATAATGACAAACATCGTATCATTGAGCAAAGATTCAAGAAAATAAAGTCCGTACAATCGTTCTGAAATTAATTTCACTTAATATTCTTTTAATTAGGAAATATTAGTTTTCGTTGAAAGGTTATGATTAACATGATGTACGGTTTTGTTATAATGTAATGTATTTATTCATTCTTGTTATTCCTTTCTGAAGGCATACATGTTTTTCTTTGTTTGGATTGATACAATTATTGTTACAATTCATCTTATCTGTATATTATTAAGATTTTTTATACTGATTTTATGGTTAGTTACTTTGCAAAACTGATTTTAATTCATGACACAATTGAAAATTTGAATATGATGATAGAATGTTATTGATATGATTCATTATAGTGTATGAGCCATTTTTTTCATTTCAAATGGCATCGAAACATTGTGCCTCAATTTCAAGGGCTCGATACCAGTGTCTTGATAAGTTGAGGTCCGAAAAATAATCTCGATCTAAAGTCTCTCTGGATGTGGTTAATAGGCCAGAATTAAGGCAAGAGGAGTGACGCGATGGAAGATCCATCGCATCACTCCTCCTCCCCTCTTCTAAGCCGGTAGGCTCCTGTTCTTATGTGGATGTGCCACGTAGAACGAGAGGGAATTACATTGTATGTTTACAAAAATTCCTTATGAAAACCCTTTTCGTTTGTGGCATGGTTGGTCTTAGTGAACATGCCATAAGCAACCATTTTATGCCTCTTCTAAAACTACATTTTTTCTAAGCCTACAATTGAAGGTTCAAAAGTTAGTTGTAAAACAAACCATGTCTGTTACACAAGCCTCAAAGCTTGCGTCAAAGAAAAATTCCAAAGGTTCATCAGCATTTTTTATGCTTGTCCAAATGATTGCTGCCCTCCAATCCAACGATAACATCAAGAGAAAGAAAAATTTTTGGTCTCTTCCAACCAAAGGCCACCCAATCAGTGGATCGACCGAGCTAACCTTGGAGAACGAGAAGAAGGCTTGCATCTATGAGGCAAAATCTTAGCCAGAGTTTTTTTGAAAGAAGGTTTTCCGAGACGAAATGGTCTATCTGAAAAGCATGTTTTGTAGCTTGACGAGTTACGACGGGTCGACTGGAACCGAGTCTCACTTATGGCGGTGACGGTTCTAAGGGGCATGAGAGGCATTCCCCCTCTACTCCCCCCCATCATTGCCGCCGACGTGGCGAGCCCCCCCCCCATCTCCCTTGTTTGTGGAACCAAAAGCACCAACGGAGAGGAAAGGGATGCATCCCTCTCTCTCCTTGCCCATGGCGCTGAGAGCGCCTTAACGGGGGAGGAAGGAACTAGTTTCCCCCCTCCCTCCCCTTGCTTATGGCATCCTTAGCACCACATGAGAAGAAAGGCTTTTTCTCCCCCCCCCCCTTGTCCAGGACTCCGACGACACCGTAGGTAGAGAGGAGAGGGGTAATCACGCGCTCCCATCTGCCCCCCCTCATTCATGGCGACGTCGAGGCAAAGGGGAAGTGTGAGGGTAGAATCCCCCCCCTCATCCATGGCTTCGGATGCGCCAAGGGAGGACAAGTGAGGGGAGGACTCCCCCCTCCCCCCCTTGACCATGGTGCATGCTTTCACAAGGGTTGGGATGAGGGGCGAGTGTCTCGCCCCTTACTTATCTATGATGCCAACAGCGCCAAGGGGCATAGAGGGGAGAATCTCCTCTTCTCTACCCCCACCCTTTGTCCATGGGGAAGGCGAAGAGGAGTCCTCCCTCGCATCCTTCCTCTTCCCAAGCCGATTTTCCAAGAAGAAGGAGAGGAGAAGATCTGTCCCCCCTCCCCCCTCCTCCTCTTGAGGGTTTATAACCTTAGGGGGTGGCGAGGAGGCGAACTTCAGTCTCCCCTTCTAAACCTTGGCTAATGACCCAAGAAGGGAGGAGGGAAGGAGGTTTCCTCCCTCCTCCCCTCTATGGTGGCCGCATGGCCTTACAAACAAAGGATACAATGATCTGTCCGCCACAAAGAGCTTGAGATATGAGCTTGAGCAGCGTAGTTGGTAATATAATGCCGTTGAGGCCAAGGGGTAGTGGTTTGGACTCAGTTGACTGCTCTTCCTTTCTTCTCCAAAATAGTCTCTTTTTCTTAACTCGGCAGGTTCTAAAGAGGAGGGTAAGTCCTTTCTTTGCTATCCATTTTGTATGTCATAGAAACCAGTTTATAGCTCAAAACTAGCTCTTGAATTTTCAAATCTCTAAGTTCCACTAGCACAAGAGGCCAGGACAACTCCCTAGGTTGGATATGAGGTTTGGCCTTGTTGGCCACAAGTTCATCGCTGTGAGAAACGACATGGAGCTCATTCTTAACTCCTAAGTTTTTTGAGAAGTTCTCAATCAGTTTTCTCTAATATTGTTTTTGTACAATGAAAAGGGGATGACAAAGAATTTCCTAGCAAAGAACCGGGTGATTCTTGGAAGATTCCAAGCACCAAAAGAAAAAGGCACTTGACGTGCCATAATTTTTTCGGTCTTCAAGTTCATGCATTATTTGCTTACATTTTTTGAAAACTTTTTAAATGGTAAATTTTTTGTGGTCAATCCAAGATGTGTGGTCAAGTTGACTATGGGCTTTGACACAAAATTCAAAAATCTCTGGTTGGGTTATTCCAAAAATCAACACTTCTGATTCACTTTTCCATTTCTGTTCTTAAGGACAAAACACCAAAAAACCAACATTTTCCATGTCATAGACAGAACTCACTTAAATAATGTCAATGCAAGAAATTAAGCACTGATTGTGTCTAAATGTTTCCGGATGGTCCTCAAACGTTTGGGTGGTGTGTTAGAAAACATGGAAGGTTGATCGTTTAAAGCCACAATATGGCTCAAGGCTAATTCTTTGTGCACAAAACAACTTTGCTTACTCAAAATGACAACTATAGTGTGCACCCGCTAGTAAAACAAAAACAGAGACGTCCATTCACATGTTATCTTGATAAAAATTCAAAGAAACAACAACCGTGTTGCAACCAATCAATGACTCTCCTACTCTCCACAACAATGTGATATGTGAGGACAACTTAAAAGGAGTGTCGTTGCATGGTTCCACGAGTTTTAACCACATCATTGACGTTAGTACCAATTACACTGCAGATAACAGCATAAGTGTTGGTTGGAAACGTTTTATCGGTGTCAAACTCACCACTAAAAAAGTGTCAGCTGCACTTGGATGCCAAAATCATTCTTGATGTTATTCCCAAACAAACTACTCAAGGTCCATGCAGATGTGACCAAAAACAATGTCGATGACATATCCACGTTGCTGCCGATTCTACCAAGGATATTGCATAAGTCATTTATGCTTTGATTTTTTCTCTGAAGAAGATTTGAGTGCTGATCTTACTCATCATGCACGCGATGGTGAGAATCCCAAATTGAGAGCCAATTCTCCTAAAATGATAAGTGCCGAATGCACTTGGAACATGACTATCATGGAAGATACGATTGTAGCATATACGTAAGTGCCAAATGCATAGTTACCATGAGCTTCAAATGCATAACCAACGAGTGCATTGAATATCTTGTTGACAAGAGTTTGGAATGCACAGTTGTCATAAATATTGGTTGCACGATTGGCAAAAGCTACGTGTTGCACTTTTGCATGGGTGCCAAATGCACCACGTATGCGAGTTCCAAAGGTACTTTGACCATGAGCTGTGAAAGGAATAGCATTGTTAGTGTTGATGGTATAACACATGTTACTAGATGCCAATTAATTCAATAACATGGGTGACGATTGCACCTTGTTGTATCAAGTAGTAAGAACTAGAGAACTCATTCCCTCATTAGAATAGCTTACCATAGACCACTAGACAAAGATATAATCTATACGCGAAGTGGTCGCATGGGCAAGTGCGTCAAGCGCGTTATTCAAAATGTTACCAACACTTTGTTTGATGTTTTCAAGGCATCTCGACAAAGCCGAGGATGGTCATACTCTTGAATCCTTCAAAGGGAGAATTGACAAGTATGGTTAGAAACAATCACAGACAATTTGGGTAATCTGAGGTATGCTAAAATGATGTAACAAAAATGTAGCGATCTCGGTCGCCAGCGATAGTGACGACTATTCACATTGCGAATATCATTTTGGGAAAAAATCAAAACTTTGCAAACATTTTATCAGATTGATCACATGTGACGAGGACGGGCTCCTACTTCTTTATGAATGGAATGCATTACAAGGGCCCAGTCAGTTGAGCACCAATTCCAAAATCTGCACGGTTTGAATTACTACAAGAGGTCTACATGTATGATCAAGCACAAAGGACGACCCACTTTTCAGTGGAACATGGTATGCGATCCATGCCATTGTACTCTGACCAAGTGAAATTGGGTATGCGACATACGTGGAAAAGTACACAAAATACACACAAAAAAATTCAATAAGTGTTTGTGCATCGATCAAGACACCCATTATGGATAAGTTGGAAAGAAGAATGATCACATCGGTTTTGTGACATGTTCACAAGCTAATAACAATATCTAATGTTTTCCATAAAAATGGCAACCAATTACATCAAACACGTGGTTTGGTTGGTGCATAATAGTTCTTACAACAGGCGCACATTCCATTGTGCCACAATGTCAAAGGCTAATGCGCTTTTTCAATGAATTTTCTCGTGTCATGACTATGTCACAAGATGCCAAAACAGACCTGGTGTGTTACCATGCCAACTCCAATCCTTCAAGATTGGTTTCACACTACCCCTACACAGGGTATATCAGATGCACCAGTATCTTACACAAGTTTTGTGCATCATGAGACATGGCCGATGGAAAAATCTGTCCATGATTAAACGTGTAAAGGATGATATGTTTGAATGAATTCTCAATGGTGTTACCATTGAAACCTTCTCAATTTGTGAGTGATTAGAGAATGTTGGGGTACTAGTCAGTTACTGAATAAACAAAGGTTGATGAGTGTACAGATAACCCTCTCGAAAAGAAAAGGATGCTTGAGAGTTGTGTTTGTGAATGCGGTACATGAGGGAAAAGACACCGTAGTGCAATGGTTGAAGAGTAAGAGTCACTCTCGTGCATATGACAAGATAAACCGAATGTCAATTGTGAGAAAATTTGAAGGTGAAACCTTCTATCTATCATCACTCAACAAGTGAGTATATCTTGGAAATTGATACACAAAGATACATGAACTAACATCAATGACATGAATTCATCGATAGTTAGGTGAAAATGCATTACAAAGCAAATTGTACGACACTCATTTTCTACTAAATGGTGCTCAAAGTACTATGACGATCTCATACACTGCTACAAACCAACTAAGACATGGTTGAGATCATGTCAAGGTCTAGGTTTTGGGTTCAAAACTTATGATCATGGAGACGACATTTGTAAGTGTATAAGTTTATGCTAATAGTATGTTAGGAACTACATCTTAGTGGTCCGATATACCACACGAGTCATAATCAACATTGGGGTAGAAAATGACAAATGTGTCAATAAATTTTATGTGTAGGGACTATTCAAGATGGGCCTTGAGAAATGATATTTCTCATTTGATTTGTTTTATGTTTTGAGAAACGTCTCAAAGTTGAGGCCATCGTGACACGGTACACTAGTTCTATACGTCATGCTCTTCAAACATCATCCAGAGGGATTCCGCTCATACTAAGGCATGGTGCAACACCGGCTATCCAATTTGTTGGAACAAAACTAATCTTTGAGAGGATCATAATGACTACGGTGAAGTCGAACCATTGTTCATTGACTCAAAAGGTCATGGTGTCGGGACTTAAGCCCCTTGGTTTTGGGGATGTTTCAATTGAAGTACATTGTTGCATGCAACTATAATACAATTTTTAATGTTCGAGTGGTGGTGTTTACAATGGTGGATGCCTTTGATGAGGGCGATCCCCTCCACAAGTGTCTCAAGTGAGGCATATGGAAAACCCTCTATTGAGTGAAAGTACCAAATGTTCATAAAAAAAGACATCGAAGCAACACAGATTGATACAATTTGGCAAACACAATCAATTAACAAGATCTTGAGTGGAACCCTTGTAGGCCATTGCGTAATCACAAAGCGATTAAGGAACTAATTGTTCTTAGACCATCGGGTGTGATTTAGAGGTGTTTGGTCACAATGAAATGGAACTGACACTCGAAAGGTGTTCTTCCAACTTGTACCAAAATGATTATGATCATCATACACTCGTCTCGTGAATATTGTACTATGAACACTATGTCTGTGGGTGGAATTTATGGTGGTTGAGATAGGTTTTCCTAGTTTACCCATTTCAAAATTTATGTGCTTTTGATGGGGACGGGAGTGGCCTATGGCATCCATTTCAGACAGAACTGAGAAGATTATGGTTGATACTAAGATCATCTAGGTCAAAGCATTGTCGTGCTGAGTGATAAGCTTTGACAGAAAATGCGCATGCGGAACAACGAATGCTTTTGCTTCAAACATGGTTGAAATCTTTGAATGGAATAACAAGTGTGCTCAGCAACCTTGTCTTAAGATCTTTGTGCCTTCCAACCCTAAGAAGAAGCTAACATGCAAGTTACATGGGTTTGGTGGAGCTTGATTGAGTTCTGCCAACCAACCATGAGGTACTAAAAGAGGTCAAGTTGACCTACGTGTGGTCATGAACACGTGGTTGCAAACCAAGAGCACTGATGTCCGTATCTTGGATTGCACATGTTGGCAATTTTGGAAGGAGGTACCACCTCGACAACAACCCCTTGGAAGATATCATATCCAAACGACATAGAAACTGGTGTGTGGACCTGGATTGTTTTTGTGGGGACGTCCTGTTGATTATTTGCAAGGACGCTCCTTCCAATTGGGGAGGAGGCGTCACCACAAAAGCTTGCTGAACACAAACCACATGAAATGTGGGGAAATGTTTTGTATGCACTCTCTTCCAAACTGGTAGGACATTGTTTATAATGTATGTCCCAAAAGGCATCGACTATGCTATTGATACACGCGTATGATGATTCTTCAGTGAAAACTCACCAAACAACATGAAGAGCGTACAAGGATTGTAGGTGTCTCATCTTGGCAAGACCCAAGGAATCACGCGATCAACATTAGATGTTGTGCGCAAATGACAATAATCACAAAAAACACAAGTGTGTGGTTAATTATGCATGAACGTGACTCAACTGAGTAACGATGACAAGAGTTCATACATGTCATCTTTTATGATTCTTGTTGCATGGTTTACATCATGAAATACACAATGATCAAACCTTTGTCAGCAAATATGAACCGGGACGGTTCGAAGCAAAGGAGGAGGAATGTAGTGTACGTGCCATTTTTTGGATTTGAAATGGCGTCTAGACATTGTTTTAGGGCTTCGGGGGCTCAAGACTCATGTCTCGACAAGAGGAGGTACAAAAATATACTCGGTCTAGAGTCAAGTTTAACTCTAGCCTGGATTTGGTCCATAGGCCGGATTTAAGGCAAGAGTAGAGGCGCGATGGAAGATCCATCGCGTCAGTCCTCCTCCCATCTCGTTGGTCGCTAGGTTTCTTTTCTAACGTGGATGTGCCATGTGGAACGATAGGGTTTTAGATGTATGTTTACCAAAACTCCCTATGACGAACTTGTCTGTTTGTGGCGCGGTTTGTCTTCACCAGAATGACCGAGGCGACCATTTGCTACCTCTGCTTCGACTACACTTTTTTAGGGCCTACGTTTGGAGGTTCTATAGATAGTCGCAAAAAAGACCACATCCGTTACATCAATCGTATTTTTTATTTTGATTTATTTTGACAAGAATAATGGAAAGAATGCCCCAAATGTTTTCGTTCATGAAACAAACATTTGTAATAATAAGACCTAGATTGGGCTTTGGTTTGCTTGTGAAATGTTTCTTGAGTATAGTATAGACCTAGGGCTCCCCCGGGAATAGTCTTTGGTCAAGAAATATCTCATCTATTGCTTTAAGAATGAATTAGAGGTTTGTGCATTCTGAGTAAAAAGGGGTTAACTAGCTCTTGGCAATCTTGGCTTCCCATAGTACATAAGTTTAGTGATCAGACAATTAGGTTAAAGAAGTTGCAACTGGAATCACTTAAGACAATAAATATAAATCACGCACATAATGAAGCCTTTGACCTTTTTTTTTTCACGTGTTGGATAGTTGTGTATCAAGGTTGATTTCATGCAAATGCTAATGTGTTTCTTTTCTTGCACAAACATTTTGGCTGATGGGGTGTTATGTATTTTTGGCACGTGGACTTGCCGTTGTCAAACTATACAGAGCAAAGGCTTAGTTGAAATAGGTTCACGTCAATGGTCGTTTTTCGTCCACGTCCCGGTTTGAGGCGAGAGTGGCGTCGAGGTGGAGCCATATGCATGCAATTAAGAGGTGGCAAGAAGGATACAAGTAGGGCACCCAAGCTTGAGTTCTATTGTGCATCAGCAAAGTGGGATGTGCCCTTGCAAGCTTGGGTGTTGTTTTGCTCCTTGTGTTTTGATTTTTTTCGAGAATTACTCTTTCTTTGAGGTAAACAATGTATCTGTCTCATTTTTGGAAATAGAAAAGGAGAGTAGCGTAGTGAATCGGTCCTTCTCACCCATATGTGCGCGGAGTTCTCGAAATCTCAGGTCACGTTCATACGTAAAACATTAGCATATGAACACTGTTCAAGACATGACTTTGTAATGCAAAAATCCCCCTTTAGTTCTCTTTGGGATCTAAGTGTTACATATGAATGTGGGCACTCTTCAAGCCCTGTTCTAATATGGTGTTTGTGTTTGCTCTTTGCGCATCAGTATAACCTTGTCACCTAGGTTTGCCTGTGAGAAAGAAACGATCCTTCTTTTGAATGATTGTTTTTTGTTAAGTCAACATTTTTATGCTGTTAGCACGTTGATGCTAAACCTCATGACTTGCATTGCCAACATTCCATGTTTTCTTCTGTTGCTCAACAATCGGCATATGCATTCAGTTGACAGCTTTGTTGATTAGAGTGTCATTAGTTGATGAAAATTCGATGCAGATGGCTCTCGCCCATCGGAGGCCTTCGCCAAGTTCTTCAGACATATGCACAATGCATGCGAACAACATTCCCTTCCCCCAAGCTCACGCCGCCCTCTCCCTCACCGTGCGTCTTACGATGCCAACCATGCAAAGTGGTCTGTCCTGGCGTCTGAGCTGACGGGGCACGGTGCGGAACTTCTCTCTACGACTTTGTCTGTCGTGCGCGCGATCCACGTGGGCAGTCGGGGTTCCGTGCACTTCCCGCGATCGAGTGTTGGAAAGTCTTAGATTCACCAAAAAACAGATATCATTTCCTGCTTGTCGAATGAAAACAAGATCACTTCAGGTCAAACTGTTTCAGATTTCATTATATCTTGTTTCTTCAAACTTAGTATTGGCCTCACTGGCTTGTGAAATCAAGGTCTGAAACAACACATCACCATCTAATGAAATCAAAATACGTCCATGCAAAACCAGAAACTCAAGCTCCACGTGTAGACCCTCTATGCATCCAATGGTTTAATGAATGGTTCAAGATCATTCAAACTTGGCCCTTTATTACTGATTCATGTAATGATCAAATTTAGACTGTCAAAATAAGGATGCATATGAACATGAAAACATCGGTCACGTGGAGAAAAAAACTAAGCTTAAACAATGGCGAATAAAAAAAACAGAAGGTTGAATACGATATGAATACAATATCTAAGATGAAAAATTAAACTCTTGTTTAATATTAACCTAATTTAAAAAGAAACCGTGCGTTCATACTAGCTTTTGGTCTAACATTCTTACATTAAATTCTATTCAACTAGAACGTTTGAATGCATCTCCCATGATCTATTTTC
The DNA here is from genome assembly GCA_023375785.1 of Penium margaritaceum. Lineage (NCBI taxonomy): Eukaryota > Viridiplantae > Streptophyta > Zygnematophyceae > Desmidiales > Peniaceae > Penium > Penium margaritaceum. The sequence continues at coordinate 14,512 of SZWC01028966.1, forward strand.
ATACAAAATAAGATTCTTATCATGAAAAAGAAGCTTTAAATCAATATTCCATTTTAAAAATAAAACTAAACATCTCATAATCGTGATTTGAAAACAAAAAAATTGAGATGAGTGATTCATGAAGCATATAAAACATTTTATTAACCTAAAAGAAGAAAAATGAAACCTTCAATTTATATTTTTATTCCTTAAAAAATCATCAAACCTTAAAAAAATCATCAAACCTTCATATCAAAAAATATGTGAATTGTTTCCATGATTTTAATCAAACAGGATGGAAAATAAATGCTTATTATTTGAACCACTTCTTAAGATGACCACTATGGATAGCCAAAAAAATGAACTTGTCACACAACTCGTGAAGCCTTGTTTGACATCTTCTACATAAAACATTGGAAAAAAAATGAATCCTAAAAGCACATGTGATCCTACGATAAATAGCTTATGTGATTGCATGAGTGAAACACCATGCCTATTTATGGATATAGGGGGTTAAAAAAATGTATGGTGTGATCAAGTAGGCCAGTTAGAATTATATCATTAAAAAACGTGTTTTGACAACTATCAGCTCTTTTTAATATAGAATAAGGACAATAACGCACTTGTGTCTGGACCATTACAATTAAAAAAACCTTTTGCATATACTAGGGTGTTTTCAACAAAAGTAACACTTATCCTTTTGAACAATGTAATGTACATGCCATCTAGTGCTGGTTATTAATGGGAAGTAGTGCATCGCCATCTAATGGGGTATGCAAACAGACAAAAGTTTTATTTGTTTGAAGTTAACCATCTAGTGACTGATAATGATCTAAAAAAACATTCAAGAGTGTAAACTTTACTACTGTTTTTTTTTAAATGAAGAAATCAAGTGCTAAAAACGTTTTAAAAAGTGATTCCCCTTCACATAAGTAATCACAAGATTGCTATCACATTGAATTTATACTCTGTGAATCATCACACATTAAACTACAACCTTGAAACTTTCATGGTTGAGAAATATGCATTGAACATGAAACGATGATTAGTAGTTTCTTCGACCTGTTTCCATGACCATTATCGATCATGTTATGAATCAAGACATATACACTCTTAATCTTCCTGTGTTCGATATCCTTATTGTAAAGTCATGGGCTTTGTAATCAACTACTGTAGTAATGAAAAAGAAAATTCTATAATTGTAAACTGAAAAATTGTTTCTTGGTAAATTAACATGTCACTCTTTACTGTCTTGACATTATTTGTTTTACTTTCATACGATATTCAACATTGAACCTAGGTATATGGATAGTACTCCATCATGCATGGTTCATGTGAAAGCCGAGCTAACATCCTTATTGATGTACTAGTCGTGAAAAACAAAATTTTTTGAAACAAATTCATGTAGCAATATAGATTCAAAGGTAACAACCAATGTACATGGCCCATGAATGTCTATAGGCATGAATGAATTCTGACGTCCCACGTGGAGAAATACCATGATCCCCTTACCAAACCTCATGATGGACACTAAACTTGAGTTCATCTTTATCACTTACAATAGTATAGTTTTCGGTTCAACAAAACTGTTATGAAAGACCTTGTTTCAAAAAAGTAGTTTTGGAATCTCATGCATGTCATCCATGAAAGATTAATAATATGTTTTAATTACATTCCGTAAGTATGAAAAACATGAATTTTAAAGCAAGAGAACTTTTGAAAAGCCATAAGTTGTTGGTCTAATAAAACAATGTACAACAATGTGAATGGCCAACAAGAGAAAACGTTTTACAAGGAATGATGAATGTTTGAATAAAATCTAAACAAACATAAGCTAAATCAAATAGCAGATTTGGTCTACAATCCATTTGCTTTGGGTATGGAGGATCATCTTCTAGAGAACTTTGGAGGCCATGATACTAAAGAATGTTGAAGTTTTCAACTCAAGGCCGTGAGTACTTCGTGCTCTCAAAATGTTTAACATGAATAAAGTTGGATAGAAGAAAAGAGTCCACAACATCATCTCAACATCATTATTCTCAAACATGTAGATTTTTTATTTCTCATTCTCTTGAACTAAAACCTTCTAATGTTTGTTTTCATCAAAATCAAATTATTAAAGAATGTATTTGGAAGGTGGTTTCCATGTAAAGATTTGGCGGTACATCTAAGGTCGTGAATCATGCACTTGCCCCCTTTTCTTTCACAAAAGGATACTACACTGGAATGACCCATTGAATTGCACCATCTTTCAATTTCTCTTTTGCATTGGTTTCCATTCTTTTCTTCTTCTCCATTTTGAAGTTTGTACAAGTGAGCATGAGCACCATGCATGAAGGTATTGTTTAGACATGACACAAAGATGAAAATATTCACTCTTAATCTTCACCAAATCTAGTCACATCTAAAAGGAATCAAAATTTCCTCTCTCTCTTTTTATCTTGCTCTCGCTCTCGC
>SZWC01028967.1:8436-24865 GCA_023375785.1 Penium margaritaceum
GAAGGAGGGAGGCAGGGAGGGAGGCAGGGAGGGAGGCAGAGAGGGAGACAGAGAGGGAGGCAGGGAGGAAGGAGGGAGGGAGGGAGGCACGGGTGGAGGGAGGGAGGGAGGGAGGCAGGGGTGGATAGAGGGACGGAGGGTTGGAAGGAGGGTGAGAGAAAGGGTGCAAGCGAGGGTGGGAGGAAGAGAGGGAGGGTAAGGGGGGTTAAGGGGAGTGGGGAGCGGGGTGGGGGAGGGAGGGAGCGTGTCTCGGCGGGATGGAAGGAGGAAGAGAGATCAATTGTTAGTACGACGAAGCAGGGCACAAGCAAGCACACTAAGGCACTGCATTGTGTGACAAACACAATGTCAGACCATACCTGTAGAAGTCAAGAGACTTGAGCTTAGTGAACGACACCATGGTGCCAGGTGCGCCGAGACGGTGCACCACCTTTCGCACTCTGCAGCTGCCCCTCGATCGTTTCTTCGGCTGCCACCTGTCAAGCAGCCCAAGCCCTCGTACCTCGATGCTGTGGCTGACGCCTCTTAACGAGTCTCAACGAGCCCGATCTAGCCACGTTGAGACTTCGTGCTGCTGCTGCTGCTATTGCTGCTGCTGCTGCTGCTGCTGCTGCTGCTGCTGCTGCTGCTGCTGCTGCTCCTGCTGCTGCTGCTGTTGCTGCTGCTACCGCAGCTAGGGTCCCCGAAACCGCCCCTCCTGCTGCACCTGTTCCTCCGTCTTCTCTTCTCTGCAGATATGCTCGGCGTAGCAGATGCAGTTGGTTCCGATCCGCCCGCAGCTGCGTGGGGTCGGCGATCACTGATCACAGTAGAGACTGCGGACCTCCGTTTCCCACGAGTGCAGTGGACGGGCAACCCAGCCGCCGGCCTCCCAGACGACCCGAGGCCTAGTCTTCGAGTACAAAATGCATGGAGGGTAGCACGGGATGTCGTGAGCATGAGCAGCGAGAGGGGCGGCACGGCGTCACTGGCAGGTCGGCCCGCATGGCCAGATTCGTGGCCAGGCGTGCAGACACTACTCCGCAGGAGTTTCGCTGGCAACGCTTCCAGAAGGAAAAGACGCGACCCCGAGTTCATGAGCAGGCAGTGAGGTGTTATGTCAGGTGTTGGTGGCGGAGTAGTGACCGACGGAGGCTGGGGGCGAACATAGCACCGAAATACGCCCCAGGGTTAAGTCCGCCTCTCAGAGCTGTGAACTGGGCTGGAGGTGAGTAGAGAAAACATTTCTTCCTCATTACACCTCAAAAGAGGATATTAAAATACAAAATATCGATTTTCGCCTGAATTCTATGTATCCTTATAAATTTACCGAATTTAAAAACTTCATATTCAAAGGATTCAAGGCCGGTCACAGTTTCATTTTTTAATACTAAAACTTGGCTGAAATGGGCCTGTTTTGTTTTAGACTGCAATACTGAAAGACGAATCAAGCATATCTACTATCGGTAGGGAATATGGATCAACCCAGTTTTTTTACCAATTGAGATGAAATGAATTGGAGTAAATCACCATCCAAAACAATTTGTGTTCTAGAGGCTCAAGGGCACCAAGCAACCGATTAGATACCAGCCCTAAAGACAAATATTTATGAATTAAGGCAGTAGGTGAGACCATTAAGTCGCAAGCACTACCAGCAACAATGCTTTTTAGTTTCATCTTCAATATGGCACGGCCTCTTTCAATGAAGTTCATGAACTTGTTCCTATTTTCCTCTTTGAGGTTCCACTGAAGAATGGCCTCCTTGAGAGCAGATTTTTCATTCTGAAAATTTGGTTCAAGACCTCGAAGATGATTCAAATGATAGACCTCTTTGAGAAGAACCAATCCCTCCCCTTGTAAGCACCAAAATCCTCGCCCGTTACTAATGGTTGGTTTCGGCTAAAAGCATTCGTCGCTCAGATGATGGCTGTGTGTGTAGTTAAACTTATCGTGCATTGCATCATAAGTATGCTACATGACCGAATTCTCTGTCCGATTCGTCATTTGTGCCTGATCTTCTACAGCGACATGTGATCTCCATTATCTTGGTTGGCATAGACATGCAGCCGGCTGAATCCCTGACAAAGGCACAAGCGCAAAGTACGCTTATGGTGACCATTCGCTTTGCCAAGCTTTGCCCCTCGCTTGAGGGTGGCTCAGAGTAGGGTGTGTGAGTATGCACTGTTGACCATCTTGTTACGCACACGTTTCAGTTCTGCATGTGTATGGACATGCATAACCTCGGATCATGAGGGATTATTGTGATGTGAGCCGTCCTCGTCTGTCTCTACAACTTTCTATGACCACTCGGTTGTATCCATGTTCATGCAGATCCCAGATGCAAACCCAGCTGGCGTCATAGCGCTGACAAGTGATGACCCTCTTCACCAACAGGTACCATACAACTGTCACGACGTCTCGGGTGCTTGCTGGGGTGCTCTGTAGTTTTCCTATAGGGTACAATTGTCGCATACCCAGTGTCCTCGCAACTAAAGAACGTCGTACCCACTTTTCGCACAAAAAGAATGGGAGGGCCACTTTTGCAGAATAATACCTATAACGTCCACAAAATGTACATAATACCTCTTGTAGGCTGCTGTGCTAGACAAGCAAGCAGCAGCTAGGCTAGTGCAAGAAAGACACAAAGCAACGGAAGGCAGTTTTCGTGGAAGTTCAGATAGAGAGAACGAGAAACGACCAGTCAAGTAGAACGAGGTGGTAGCCGACAGGTTTGGAGGAGGCGAGCGAGCGAGCAGCGAGCTTGATCTCACTTGCCACACTCCAAGTTAAGAGACCCGAACCAAACTACCCACTGTCAAATTGCAACCTGTAAACTAGGCCACTGAAGAGAACAACCAGTAGAAGAACAGGCTAGAGTGTGAACCCGAAGTAACTTTGTGTGCACGCATGCAAGCTAGCCAGAGGCATGTGAGATTTGTGCAGAAGCTCGGCTATGAGGCTCGCCGTGTAGTCATGCCAGCATGGGTTGCCTCTCTCCAGTTAGTCACCTGCAACCGTGAGGTGAGTGTGCAACGAAGCCAGAGGTCACCGTGTGGTACTGACAGAAACCAACTCTCCCCCATGACCCACGGCCGACTTGCACAATGGCAGAACAGGCACTACACCAACGTCACAAGGAGTGACATGATACAAGACTGTACACAGGCACTAGTACAACACATCAACCAGGAGGATCACGAGGACACAACAGCCCAACAACGTGAACTGCGGCCTTGAAGACATTGCTGCTAAGTGCCTTTGTAAGGAAGTCTGCACGTTGCTGTCGGGTATTGACCCACACGATCTGAACATCGCCTGTAGCCACACGCTCACACACAAAATGATGCTCCACATTGATATGCTTTATGCGAGTGTGATGCATGCCATCATGCTCAAGAATAACCTTTGTGCTTTGGTTGTCGCAACGCAAGGTGATGCAGCGAATGGGAACACGCAATTGCTGCAACAAACAGCACAACCAGACACTCTCACAGGTTCCAACACCAAGAGCAACATACTCTACCTCACTGGAGCTACGTGCAACACAACCCTGCTTGCCACTCTTCCAGGAGATCTTAGTCCCACCAACAAGGAAGACATAGCCAGTGCGACTGCGTGCATCCGTGTAATGCGCCCAATCACTGTCAGTGTATCCATCAACTACCACTGACGGTTGCGCCCGGTAACAGAGACCAACTCGGGCACTGGAGAGCGCATACCGCACAACACGTAGTGCGGCTTCCATGTGCCGTGCACGTGGAGACTGTCAGAACTGAGCAAGGAAGTTCACAACAAAGGCTACGTCTACTCTGGTGGTGGTGGCCAGGTATATGAGAGACCCTTTGACTCGCAGATAGTCGGTCACGTCCACTGTCTCCCCCAGCTTTGACACGTCCAAAGTTTTCAACAACCTCTGCCCGACGGGTGTCATCGGTGTTGAGGCAGTGGGGACAGACTCAAGCAGGGAGGCAAAGCGCTCCCCCAGGCTCCTGACGTACGCGACCTGGTGGACGTGGAGAACGCGACGAGCACGGTCACGTTCAAGCTCTATGCCAAGAAACACGCGAGCTGGACCCAGGTCTTTCATGTTGTACGTGGACTGCAACAGGGATTTCACAGTTGACACAGCTTCGCGACTCGGGGATGCAATGAGCAGGTCATCGACGTACACGAGGATGGCAGCAAAGGGCGCCGATCGTGGAGTGACAAAGAGAAAGGGATCCACCGTGCTCCGGCGACATCCCCCCTTCTCCATGGTGGAAGTGATCTCCTTGTTCCAACACCGTGGTGACTGCTTGAGGCCATAGAGGGCCTTTTGCAGTCTCCAAACTCGATCGGTGTCGTCGGAGAACCCTGGAGGCTGCACCATGTTAATCTCCTCATCCAGCCGCCCGTGCAGAAAGGCATTGTTTACATCCATCTGCTCGAACTCCTAGTCGTGGTGTGCGACAAGGCTCAGGAGGGCTCGAGCTGTGGTGTAGCGTCCGACGGGAGCAAAAGTCTCATCACGTTTAATGCCAGGGACTTGAGAAAACCCCTTTGTTGTAAGTCGGGCCTTGTACTTGTGGAGCTCACCGTTAGGTTTGTACTTACGATGAAAGACCTAGCGGGCATCAATCGCCATGCGGCCTGGTGGGAGATCGACCAGCTTGTATACGGCGTGGTCATCCAGGGCTCTCAGCTCGTCCCGCATGGCAGACTCCCACTGTTGGGAGTCGGGCGTTGCACGTGCCTGGCGAACAGTTGTCGGGTCAGGCAATGGCAGCAAGGCGGCAACGGTTGCATTGCACTCGGCAATGCTCCCAAGGATGGCTGCATCGAGCGTACGATCGTGCTCGCATGTGAGCAGTGTGTACCCAAGGACGGAGCTAGGATGCACAACTCCTGTGGCTAGGTCCAAGGCGTCAATACCAGTCGGCAGCGCTGGGGAGAGTCCAGACGAGGTCTGCGAAGGTTGGACAGAGGACGCTCCAGCACTAGAGGAGCGAGACGGAAGCGCGTGCAGGCGGCCGCCGCGAACAAAAGGTTCGATGGGTGCAGGTCGTGGAGGAGCACTGGGTGGACTGGGCACAACGGGAGTGAGCGGACAGGATGGGGGCGCAGCAAAATGTGTAGGAGAGACGAACTCAGCAGGGACAGATGAGGACATCACAGGGGATGACGGAGCTCCAAGCGAGCTAGACGATACCGACGGGGGGGCGTCAGAAGATGGTGGAGTCGCAGTGCCGGCCGTTGGAGAACGCTCCAAGGGTGAAGGCTGCTGAGACGGGACAGGAGTAGGCACGGCAGGGGCAGATGGGACTACAAGGCCAACCTCCCCCCGCAACCGAGAGAGCGGGAGCAGGGAGGCAGCGGACGAGTGACGATCGAGGTCACGGAGAAACATTGACTCGAAGAACAAGGCATCCCGGGACTCAATGACGCGCTGACGCTCTGAGTTCCCGAAGCGCCATGCTTTTGACTGGGAGGAAACGCCCAAGAAGGGGTAGAGACGTCCACGCGGGGAGAGTTTCCCATCGCAGAGGTCCTCTGGGAACCAGACAAACGCAATGCTACCCGAGACGCGAGCCAGACGGAGGTCAGCACGAGAGCTGTACCAGCGCTCAAAGGGCGTAATGGTGCGGGAAAGAGGACGGTGAGGGACGGGATTCCACACCCAGGTCATGTAGCTCATGGCCTCAAAGGCAAAGAGAGGGGAGAACCCAGACTCAGACAGAAGGGTGCAGATACCATCGGCAAGGGTCCGATTCCAACGCTTAGAAACACCGTTTTGCTGAGGTGTGTAGGGAGCCGAGGTCTCCAAACACACCCCTTGGGACTCAAGAAACCGGGCGGTGGGTTCAAGGAACTCACAGCCACGATCACTGCGAAAGACGCGCAATGAACGCTGACATGCACATTCAGCCTGAACGAGCCATGACACAATGACAGAAGCAACATCACACTTCTGACGAAGAGCAAAGATCCAGCAAAAACGAGAGAAAGTGTCAGTAAGGCACAGAACATAACGCCCGACCCCCCTAAGAAAGTCATGGGGAAGAGGCCCCATGACGTCGGCATGAACAAGATCGAGAGGGTGAGCGGACTCGAAGTCCAAAGAGGCAAAGGAAGAGCAATGGATTTTGTCTTAGGCATAGTCTAGGCAGTCAGAGGGGCATGGCGCAGGGAAGGTGGAAGGGGACAAGCCAACAGCGGGCTGAAGACAAAGCATGCTAGTGATAGCATCAGTGTGTACATGGCCAAGACGGCGATGCAAGAGCTGGATATCAACAAGAGAAAGGGAAGGCGCGACGTGAGCAAGAGACAAGCCAACAACAGGTGTAGAGGGGGCATCAAGGGGGACACGATACAGCTTGTTACACTTAACCCCCCGCAAGACGACGTGACCAGAAGAGCGAAGACGGACACTCCCCACGCCCTGACTAGCTGAAAAATCCATGCCCTGATCGTCGAGGGACGTCACCGACAGCAGGCTGAGTTCCAAACATGGCACAAACAGAACGTTAGGCAGAAACAGCACGCCACAGGGACAGACAAAGCGGACAACACCAACCCCCTGGACGGGAAGGAGCTGGCCGGAACCAGTGTGCACAAAGTGAACAGAGCCGACAGGACCGAAGGAGACAAAGGCAGACCGAACGGAGGTCATGTGATGGGTGGTTCGTGAGTCGAGGACCCAGAAGCCACCAGAGACACGGACACTGGGAAGGACTCCACAGGTGGCGGCAGTGTCGACGGAGGGCGAGGACAAGGCACAGGCAACAAGACAACTAGGGAGAACGACAGAATGCTAGTGCTCGACCCACGGAACAGACGAGGATGGCAACCCAAGGACGTGACCGGGGGGTCCCCACGAAGGACGGTGTCAGTCTGACAGGTAGCACCCCTGGCCAACAAAGACACACTCTCACCTCCCTGATCACGAAGGTGAAGACGTTGGAGGAGAGACTGCTCGAGCTGGCGCTTGCCGTCGACGGAGGCAGCAGACGATGGAGCAGGAGCGTTCGAGGCAGGGCGATCCATAGAGGAGGGATGTAGGCCGAGGAAGGTGGGCCCGCGACGGTAGGCGCTCCATAGGTTGGCGGCCAGCCCCAAGGGGAGAGGACAGGCGGATGGACGCCGGCGATACCGACGGCGGAGCAGGCCTGAGCTGGGGAGGAACTAGCGGACAATGTAGAGCTGGAGATGGAGCTGGAGCTGACACTGGAAGAAGAAGAAGACCCACTGGTGCGCGCCCAATGAGCATGCATGGCGCGTGCGAGGCGGACATCATCAGGGGGTGCAGGGCACTTGCGAGCGGAATGCTCAGAGGAGCCACAGTTCCAGCACACCACCTCACTGGGAGTACGCGACGGTGCAGCAGATTTGCCCTTCCCCTTGCCTTGCCCAGGACCATGTCCACGTCCACGGCCCTGGGAGGCAAGGGCCGTGGCCGTAGAGGTAGAAGCGGAAGGAGAAGAGGATGGAGACGAGGACGATGTAGTAGTAGAGGAAGAAGTAGAGGTGGCAATGGAGACGGCGGCCACCCCTGTGACTGTAGTGCAATGAAGGCGCTTGTTTTGGAGGCTCGTCCACCAGGCTGCAAGCCTTTCAGCGACAAAGTCCCACAGGGCACCAACGCCTGGAGGGGACTTGGGTGGAACAGGCTGGGAGGAAAGCCGCTGCAGCTCGTCTGCTTTGACATCACGGAAAAGGTCGGACAACTCAGGGATCAACCCGTTGACCATGGTGTGCACAGCGAATAGCTGACCTGGTGCGGCCTCACCAAGCTCGCAAAGCAGCTTGAGCCCGCGTGCCCAGTAAGCGTCGGCCGCCTCATCCACACGCATTAAGAGCGTGTTGAACTGAACGATGAGTGCACTTTGCGCCACCTGACTTGTGACTGTCGTGCACCAACGAAGCATCGTGTACGCACCGACTGGGTCAGCCAGACGCTGAACAGCAAGGTCAGCATTACAAGTGCCAACGTCGTCGACAAGTGTCTAAGGGGCAGCAGCAATGAGGGCACGGACAACGCGAGCAGACTCGTCAGCGACAGGGGTGGAGGAAAGTGTTGCAGGGAAGTAGTATTCCCACAGACGTTCTCCATGAGCCCATGCACTAAACCGGGTCTTCCAGGAAGAGAAGGCAAGTCGAGTAGAAAGGACAGGAGGCTGGGAGAAGAAGTCATGCTGGCAGGAGACTCCGGCAGGAGGGACAGTAGATGGGTTAACAGCAGGATTTGAGGCAGCAGAGTTAGCACCAGGTGGGGTGGAAGAGACACCGGCACCGGTGCCTACAGAGGAGCCAGCTGGCAGGACAGAAGCAACAGGCAGCCGCTTGAGCACAAGCGCAGCCACCTCATCTGTGAAGGCGGTGCGGTTGTCATTGGCAACTTTGAGACGCTCTTCAGCATCACGCTGAGCGTCGCGAGCAAGGGCCAGCTGGCGCTGAAGGTCTGCTATGACCGACTCATCGTCACCAAGCATGGTGACGACTAATGGGCTCTGCCGAGAAGCTTTTGGTAGAGTTTCGCCCACCCCAATGGGCGTGGAAAAACTGGCAATGCCTTAAGTATGGTAGATAAGTGTTGCAAGACAGCCCGACCCAAGTCACACAGATAAGCCACCACAGAGAAAAGAGACAGAGGGCAGGAGAAGGGAGATGCAGACCAGGAGGCCTCACGAGGCGTGTGAGGGGCTGCAAAAAAGAGAAAGAATAGGTGGGACGATGGAAGCAGCTGCCCCGGAGAGCACAAAGACGCAAGATGCAACTGGCACAATTAGTGCCAGGCAGCCTATGGTGAAGGCGACGCCAACGGTCGGAAGGATCGCCGTCGTAATGATGGTCGCTGTGAAAAGTGTGGTGATGTCGGAGGGTGTAGATGCGGATGCTGCAACATTGACAGCTGTGGAAGTGCGAATGGCCGTAGCTGCAATGGATACAGTAGAAGCTGTAGAAGTTGTTGCATAAGCCACAACTGATGCGGCTACCGCAAGCTGTGTCCCAATGTCTACAGCTTCCGTAGCCAATGGTCTAGCTACAAGGGCCACCTCAGTGTAGGACTCAGCGACGCGGCAAGCTGAAGATGATGCAGGGGCGCAAGCTGCTCTAGCTGCGGAGGCAAAGGTGGCAGCAGCTGCAGTTGCCGCGTCTATCATAGCGGATGCGGTACGTGTGAAGGTGCAACCAAGCTCTACCGCCTCCTGACGCCAAGTTGAGTGCGGCAACGCAACAGTGGTGTTGTGCAGCTGCTCAATCCCCCTAGAGGTACCAAGGGAGGGAGGGCTTACCGAGCTTTGTCGCGTAGCCGGTGGCGAAGGCGGAGGCTGACGCGCCAGTTGCTCCTCGTGGTGCTCGCCGCGCGATGCCGCACCTGGCACGTCTGAGGAAGCCAGTTTGGCATGCACCACCGCGGTGGTGCGTGCGCGGCAGCTCCCAACACTGCTACAGAGAGAGTGCTGCTGGGCAGCCGCCACCACCACTGCAGCGTGCGTGGTGGTGCAGTTGCAAGGCTGATCGCGACAGTCGTTGACGGTTGCTGCGAAGATGCACAGCACTGCAGCCTTTACTGAGGTTGACAACGTCGTTGCTGCTGCTGCTGCTGCAAGGCGCTACTGCTGCTGCTACTGCGGCAAGGCGCTATTGCTGCTGCTGTTGCGCGAAGGACTGTGGCACGACCATGTGCATGCTGCTACTGCAATGCTGCTTGCTGCTACTACCGCAAGGCGTCGATGCTACTACTGTTACAAGGTGCTGACGCTCCTACTGCTGTGCAAGAGCCTGTGGCACGGCAGCGTGCGTGCTACTGCTGCAATGCTCTCTGCTGCTGTTGCCGCAAGGAGCCAATGCTGCTGCTGCTGGAAGGCGCCAACGCTGATGCTACTGCGCAAAAGCCTATGGCACAGCAGCGTGCATGCAACTGCTGCAAAGCTGCTTGCTGCTACTGCTGCTGGGCGTCGAAGTTGTTGCTGCTGTGCGGAGGACTGTTGTACGGCAGAGTGAGAGCAGCAGCTGCAATGGTGTTTGTTGCTGCTCAGGCCGTGAGTTGTGGCGGATCTGGAGTACGGCAAAGGTGCAGAGGTGCAGAGGACCTGGGCTACAGAGTTGCTGTCCGTGGGCGACACTCCGCTACGTAAGCTGGTGGCGATCTGTCGAGCACGACAGCCCCCCCCCCCTTCTCTTGCGTGGGCAGCAATCCACCAAGTACGGCGGTCCACCTAGGGCTTCCTAGTGCTGCCTAGGGTAAGACCTGGACAGCATGCGGGAGCGGGGCGAGAGTGCACCGGCAAGATGGTTAGGGTGCGGCAGCGAGAGGGCCTGCCGCAAAGTCATCCCAGAATTGAGGGACGGTGCTTCAATGCGTCATCCTACTTCCACGCTCCTCTGATACCAGTAGGCTGCTGTGCTAGACAAGCAAGCAGCAGCTAGGCTAGTGCAAGAAAGACACCAAGCAACGGAAGGCAGTTTTTGTGGAATTTCAGGTAGAGAGAACGAGAAACGACCAGTCAAGTAGAACGAGGTGGTAGCCGTCAGGTGTGGATGAGGCGAGCGAGCGAGCAGCGAGCTCAACTCACTTGCCACACTCCAAGTTAAGAGACCCGAACTAAACTACCCATTGTCAAATTGCAACCTGTAAACTAGGCCACTGAAGAGAACAACCAGTAGAAGAATAGGCTAGAGTGTGAACCCGAAGTAGCTTTGTGTGCACGCATGCACGCTAGCCAGAGGCATGTGAGATTTGTGCAGAAGCCCGGCTATGAGGCTCATCGTGTAGTCATGCCAGAAAGGGTTGCCTCTCTCCAGTTAGTCACCTGCAACCGTGAGGTGAGTGTGCAACGAGGCCAGAGGTCACCGTGTGGTACTGACAAAAAACCAACACTTCTGAGGGCCACCGTTTAAAAAGAATACTTCGGACGTCCACCGTGCCAAAAATCATATGGGGAACAATAAAGTTATCCGCAGACCCACTTTGACACTCCACCGAAAAACGCCCGATGACATGANCGTGTAGTCATGCCAGCATGGGTTGCCTCTCTCCAGTTAGTCACCTGCAACCGTGAGGTGAGTGTGCAACGAGGCCAGAGGTCACCGTGTGGTACTGACAAAAAACCAACACTTCTGAGGGCCACCGTTTAAAAAGAATACTTCGGACGTCCACCGTGCCAAAAATCATATGGGGAACAATAAAGTTATCCGCAGACCCACTTTGACACTCCACCGAAAAACGCCCGATGACATGAAAACAAAACCTTAGTCACTGACGCAAACACAGATTAGGTCCAGTATGCTAATGCGTTTCCTTTTTTTGTAAAATGTATATCGAGAGTTGAAAATGACTCACACGCTCACGATTATTCTTGGTATATGTTTAGTGTTTCTCTCCCTTAGCGGGTCTCTCTTTCACACTCTCCCCCCATCTCTCTCTCTCTCACTCTCTTTGTGTTTTTACGACTTTCGCTATACTTAGAAGTCCTCAAAATAGGAAATAAAAAAAGTATCGGTACCGGTATCGTTATCGAGCTAGATGGCTGCTCGATACCCCCCCACCCCCCCCCCAACCGATGGTGCGCGCGTCACCCGTGGTGACGCGCGCACGATCGGGGAACGCCGATCGTCGGCAGGGTGACCTGCCCTTTCGTCGGGAGGGCACGTCGCCCGCCATGGTGACCAGGCCCTCGTCCCCGCGTCACCAAAGCTGATCATGCGGGGGTTGAGAGACCGGGAGATTCTGGCAGGCTGGCTGGCGGAAGCGAGCCAGCCCGTCGACTCCCTATTTGGCTAGTCCTCGTCGGCAAATGCCAACGAGGACTAACGGGCTGTCGACCGGACGAGGTCAGATCGACAGCTCGCCAATTGTTTTTCCGCTCTTCTCATGTCAACAACGTCGACATGAGATATATGCCCAAAACAAATTGACGTCCACGTCGACTCGGCGTCCATATTTGCGCCGCACACATAGACATCCAGTTGACGTCGAAAGAATACTTTTGTGTGGGAGAGATTTTACGGAAACAATTCCGTCTCTCAATTGTTTTTCACATAGTAGCAAACTGAAGTAAACAGCTTGAAGTGAACTTGACTGTTTTGCTCGTTAACGTAACGAACGAGCAAAACAGTCTTCGAACGGGTCCGTTGACCCAAGGCCAATAGGCCCATTTGAGGGCATTTGTGCTCGTTCGCGTTGCGAACAAGCACATAACGCGACCGTGGACATCCACGGTCGCGTGATTGTGATGTACACGAAAGACCAGCAGCCAATGTCCGACGACCAAAAACAAAAAGAATTCTCAAGTGGACATGAATGATAACCCCCAATGTATTATGTGCCGAAAACGCCACCACTTGTCAGTAAAAATGGAAGTAGGAGAAAATTCGTCACATAACGGAACAACAAATATAGGATGAAGTAAAACATCCCGTGAAACCAATAAAAAATAAAAAATCATACTTCGGATACCCACAGTCGTCGAACTAATTCGTATGGAACCGGTATAGCGTGGATTTCTTTGCATTATTGGGTGCGGCATGCATGATCTCAAGCGCCTTTATATAAAGTGGGTACAGGACGTATTTTTTGTGTAAAGTGAGTACCGTTTCTTAAATGTGCGAGAACTGGCCAAGAGAAAATTCGGAGGCCCAAACAGTGGGTAGAGCGGAATTAGGCCGTTTCCTATAATCGCTACAGTTTTCTCAGACTTGCTCTTGAGCATGATTTGCATGTTTTGCATTTTGTGTCGACGCATTAATGTTACACCTATGCATGTGACCAGTCCTAGCGTCTAGCATGATGATTTTCATCTCTAGGTTCAGCCGGTGTTGTGTTTGGATACATGTGCATAGATTTATGGCCAAAACTCTGGTTTTGGGTCGGTTTTAGGACAAACTGACATCGGCTCGTGCGTCACATGCTGTGCGTTGTGGTAGGTGTTTATGCTGTCATTGTCATTTTTCATTTCTCCCTCCATTACTAAGTTATAGGAGCTTATGATACTTTTTGTGTCTCTCTAGCCTAACCGTTGTTGTTTCTTGCACCTGCTTGCTTGCTAGTGTATCAGCTGACTAGACATTGTTGCGACGTTAGTGGCAATTTGGCTAGAAGGCTTCCAAATGTAGGTGGTGGTGGGTTGCTAAGATAACAAATCTGGCAATGCAAGAAAGCATGAAGACCGCACACAGTGCCATGAATGATTCAATGAACGACGAGCAAAGAAGTAAAAGGAGTAACAAGACGACGAGGTCATAGCTGCTCGTTGACCAGGCTACCAATGCAAGATGCTTCATATGGGGCCCAACCACCATCCCAGGATCAAACTAGACTGTTCGGCAATGTGCCACCGGCAATTTCTAACTTCGAAAAAAGAACAGATGTGTGCTCTTGTGGGAAGAGTAACCCAGCAACAGTATGCACTAGTCCTATCTAAACATGCGTAACACCACAATCAGCCACATCAACCACGAGTGTACGTGGGTGCATGTCTCCCTGTCCTATGTTGTTCCGAAGTATGCTAAGTAGGAACAAAGCATGTCACAAGGAACCAGGCAATTAGGCTGCAAGGTACGATTGGCACAACGTAGTAGGCAACACTCGTGCACTGGAGACATGAATACTATATGGCCCATCGTATGCACTCCTTGAGCTTCACTCCAGTTTAATCTCTTGCAATGATATTGGGAGTATACGTGAACGGAGTGAAGAGGTCACTTGTGTGTCTTGTACACATTACCAACACCCCTTTGACCCACAGACCAACAATCCATGCATACGTGACAGCGGGAATAGCGTACCATCATGTTACTCAAGACCATTACTCATGAGGTGTATCCACATCAGCCAAGGGCATCAAAGGCACGCTACAAGTCAACAGCATGCACAACAACCTTGAAAATGCCACTATTGAGAGCTTTGGTGAGAAATTCTACACGTTGTTGACGAGTATCGACCCAAACAACCTAAACCTCTCTAGCAGTATTGTCCTCACATACAAAGCGGTACTCAACATTGATGTGCTTTGTGTGATAGTGATGCATGTTCTCATGCTCTTTGATTTCCTTCATGCTCTAGTTGTTGCAATGCAGGGTGATAAAGCAAATGGGACTACAAATCGGTTGTAGCAAGAAGGAAAGCGACAAATTGTAACACCTACTTCATCTAACTTGAGTTACGGACTATAAATCCGTTTTTTCTGCTTTTCCAAGAGGTACCAGTTCCACCAACAAGAAAGATGTAATTGGTACAACAACGACTATCTGTGTCATGTAGCCAACCATTTTCTCTGTAGCCGTCAATGACCACATAGGGTTGCATTCAAAAACACGGTCTTACATGCGAACTAGAGAGAGTGTAACAAACAACTCGCAATACAACCTTGAGATGTCTCTAGCAAGGCTACTCAGATAACTAGGCCAAGAAGTTGACTAAAAAAGGCTACATCTGCCCATGTGGTGGTCGCGAGATACATGAGGGGTTCGATCACACTGAAGCAGTCGTCGATATCGAATGTCTCTTCCAGTTATGATGGATCAGGAGGCTCCAGCAGGTGCTGGCCAGCTGGGGTTATCGGTGTAGAAGTGGTGGGTCTTCTAGCCAACAAGGAGGGAAAGCACTCTCCTACACTGTGAACATAAGCACCTTGATGCTCGTGTAGAGTGTAATGCTGGTGATCACACTCCAATTCCATACCAAGAAACACACCAGCGGGGCCCAAGTCCTTCACCTTGCATGTAGACTCCCCACGTGTCTTGACTCACTGGACAGTAGCCAGAATGGGGGAGGCGATGAGCAGATCATTGACGTAGACCAGACTGGCCAAAGAAGGCTCCAAGGGGGCACTAAAAAAGAGGGCCCGTTCCAGAGTGCTGCCATGGATAGCCGCCTCTCTTGAGGGTGGGGGAGACCTCAATGTTCTAGCAACGTGGTGATTGGTTCAGCCCGTATAGAGTCTCGGGGTATTGCCAAAACGTGTTTGTGCTATTGGTGAAGCCCAGTGGTTATATCATGTCGATCTCCTTGTTGAAACTTTCATAGATAAACACATTGTTGATGTCCATCTGCTCAACCTCCCACTCATGCTAGATAGCTAGCCTCAGAAGAGCATGAGCATTGGTATATTATCCAACAAGAGCGAACTTCTTATCAAAGTCTATCTTCGGTATCTGAGAGAACTCTTTACTAATGAGCTAAGCCTTATATCTGTCAACCTTACCACCAAGGTTGAGCTTTGCCGAAGGACCTAGTGAGCCGAGATAGCTTTGTGCCTTGCTGGGAGGTCTACAAGCTCAAAGACATCATGGTCCTTGAAGGCACTCATCTTTCCCTACATGGCCGTTTCTTGGCGATGAACATTAGTTGCTTTACAAGCCTGTTGGATGGTGGTAGGCAAAGGGGGGTTTGTGGTAAGTCCAGTTGCCACAAAGCATGCTACAACATACCTGAGGACAAAGACTGAGAGCGTTGTAGAACTCATGAGCCACAAGTGTGCACCCAGCTGTAGAATTGGGATGGATGATACTGACAGCAAGACCAAGTACATCGAGACCAATAGGTATGGTGGAAGGGATAGCCGAAGAAGATGATGTAATGGAGCATTTGTGATGCTTAAAGGGTTGAGTGGAAAAAGAGACATCATGCTCAAAGAGGGAATGAATTCATACCCTGCACATGTATGACTCACGGCCACCAGTAGGGGCCTCTAGCTCAGAACACAACTTTGGAGCATCAACAAGGGTCTGCACCACAAAGGCAGGATGTGAGTTGAGAGTGGAATATGCGAGAGATTGTGCTGGGACACTGACAAGTGCAGATGCCAACTCATGGGATGGAAAACGTGTAGATATTGGCAATGACGCTGGAGTGGAGGCAATTCGACTGGGGGAGCAGGAAGAGGAGGAAAGACTAGGAGAATCACAGTCCATGGTAGAGACAAAAGATGAATAAGAAGACGGCGGAGAACAAGCGGGGAGATACGTTCCAATGGAGGAAGTCCCCTAAAGACCAAAAACTGAGAACGACCCATCCCCTCCAGGCGGACACAGCGAGGAGAGAGAGGAGGATGGAGCAACGGGTGAGGCTGGTTGCGGTTGGAATCGATGGTTGAACGAGTTCAACCATCATTCTCGCAAGTGCTGTCCGTGGGGTTTTTGCCCGGAACGTTGTCGAGGCAGTTAAACTTGGCCCTCCATGATTTTCCGTCCGGATGGGGTTCCTTCAGCTCCTGTTCAACTAACTTAGCGGGTCCCACTCAGCACACCAATTATCGGACGATATCGTTTCAACCAACAACCTTCAACCAATCAACGTGAAGCATCGATAGTTGAAAGTTCGATGCCAGTCCTCGGTAGCTGAGTCGACCCTTGGACATGACCGCAAGCATAGGACTCATGACCGGCTTTAAGAAAGAGGAGAAGGCTGTGCGCAACTTGTGGACCCACAAAGTCCTTAACTATGTTGAGCAAAGCCTGTGTCCGGTAG
>SZWC01028968.1:0-13478 GCA_023375785.1 Penium margaritaceum
TGTTTTACTATGTGGATGTTCGGACCAATTTCCAGTTTTACATTGTTTTCTTAATCCTTAGGACAAAAAGACTAGGTACCCACCATGTCCAAATAATTTTTCTTGCATGCTCGCATGTACTAAATGTGGCATGTCATGCCTAGTACAGATGTCATTGAAATTGCTTTATTGATAGGTCAAAGAAAAGAAATGAAGTTTCCAATAACATCTATGTTTTTGTTGCATGAAATCCATTCTCAAAATGCTAGCCTTATCATGTCTTTTTCTTTGTCAGATGGAGGGGTTTTCTGAGGTTTTGCGTGTGGGGTGCAAGAAAATCCATGCGTTGACATGGAATCTTCTTTGCCTTGTTATGATGAGGCCGAACAAATGCCACAGAGAAAATGAAAATGTCAACTGCCAATGTGAAGAGGGATCCGGTTTGAATTTGTTTTTTGGAAGTTAGCGGTGGTTTGTGTGCCATGAAAAACGTATCCGAATGTTGAAATGGATTTTTTTCTGAATTGCAATAGAGCGATGAACCTTTTGTTTTTTCTATGCACAAACGCTTTGTTGTAATGTAGGGTTTTTTGTTTTGCACATTCTTTGCTCTCGCAAAACAAAGAAACTCTTCATCGTAACAAGGGGTTTGCAGGTAAGAAAATTCAAAGGGGTCATTGCTCCATCAAGATTAAGGAAGGGAGTGTTTTTTTTAATAAGCAATCGGTCACATCTTTCTTGTCACCATGCTCCATCAGGAATGCATGTTGATGATTGAGCCTGGCGAGTGAGGGTCGGATTCCTCTGTCCTTTTTTTCATGGCCATGTCATGCCAAAGTTTTCACTTGCTGGTATGCCAACTTAGTATTGAGCACGGTTTGGGTATTTAAATGATCTCTCCCATAGCATTGTCCATTCATTTTCATGTTCATATATGTACATGTTTTTTCTATTCTTATATGTTCTCATAATGTGATTTGCATTTTTTTCAACGGCAGTGTGTTGTAGTTAGACTTGATGTTTGTTTGGGTTTGCTTTTCGTTCTGTCCTCATTAAGCATTGGAATTATGATTTTTGTTGGTATGGGAGAAAACATCCAGTCTGTGCTAAGTTCGGCAAGGGTGCATATGGGATTTGATGGACCTTGTTTTTCCTCTCCCATCGTACGATCTACGGTGCACTTTGTTGTCCTCTTTGACGTAGACTGAGATATTGTAGCAGCATTAATCAGATACTTGAATTAATACTATTAAGTCTTATTTTAATTTTTGGGTAACTTTTGGTTGAGTTCAATGAATTTTGTGCATTTGTGACACTGCTGTGTTTTGTTTTCTGCTCCTGTAGCGAGTGCATGTATGTAAGGTAGAGCGTGTTTTGACTGTGGAGCTCGTATTGGATGAGCTCCTTTACTCTTTCATGTGACACGAGGGAGGTTTCCTTGTGCCTTAGATCTTTGTTTCACAGTTTTGGATATAAGGTTTAAGGCTGTGCTGCATTTGAGTGTGGACTTTACAAATAACTAAACATGTTTTGTGTTTGTTTGAAATTGTCTCGCTTGCCAAGGAATTTTGGGAATGACGTTCAATTTAATAGTATTTATGATTGCATTCTTACTATTTTCTTCTAACCTTTTCGAATGCTTGTACGATGAGGTGGGGGGGGGGGGGGNAATGTGAAGAGGGATCCGGTTTGAATTTGTTTTTTGGAAGTTAGCGGTGGTTTGTGTGCCATGAAAAACGTATCCGAATGTTGAAATGGATTTTTTTCTGAATTGCAATAGAGCGATGAACCTTTTGTTTTTTCTATGCACAAACGCTTTGTTGTAATGTAGGGTTTTTTGTTTTGCACATTCTTTGCTCTCGCAAAACAAAGAAACTCTTCATCGTAACAAGGGGTTTGCAGGTAAGAAAATTCAAAGGGGTCATTGCTCCATCAAGATTAAGGAAGGGAGTGTTTTTTTTAATAAGCAACACGTGTAACACTTCAGTGAAACATCGGCCATACACTCTAAAGCCTCCTTGGTACTGATAGATACTACCCGTCCATTCCCCTCCACGGGACGGGTACTCCTTGGTACTGCAATCTAGTACAGATAGAAACGATGTTTGCCAGATCTTTAAGTCTTGACAGTTTCAAGTAGCTTATATTCGGAAGAGATTGAGGTTCGTGGCAGTAGACTTAACAGAGTACCACATTTTTGAGAGATTCTAGTCAGGCCTCGATAGGTGTCCCGAAGAAGTTCTCTTCTATTGTTTTTCGTGTATGGATCCTTCGCATTTTCTACTGCTCAGCAGAGAGATCCGTGGATCCGTAGGCCGGCACGACACAGCCTCCGGATATGCCAGCTTTTCAGCCAGGGATATTCAGGTGTGGCTAGTGTTCAGCTTGCAGAAAACTGTATCTGGTTATGAATTGGAGGGAATGGATCCCGTTTTTGCTGACGACAAGCGTAATAATATCGCCTTGACCTATACTTGAACAGAGGAATATGATTTTGTTGACGTCATGGAATCTTCATCCCACCGAGGAATCTCCACGTCGGGTGAGGGCCTAACAGAATTGACGTACATGATGAGGAAAATAGTGCTCGTTTGGATCACTCAGAAGTTGGCCTCACGGTCTTTGTTTTCTGCAACGGGATATTTGCACGCGGCCATACCTCTTTCGCAGCTGCAACAGCTGCAAGCTAAAAAAATGAATTTTGCCTAACGGATGTTGACTCGTGTTGCTTTCGCCATACACTCGGTCTCGGTCCCTCCATACGTGCGATGGTTTGGGGTCTTCTCAAGTATCGGGCACCTCCCAAGCCCCGCGGTAGTGAGGCCTGGGAGGTTCCCTTTCAACGCTTGCAAAGTTTTGTCTCCCAAAATGCCTCGTCCGTGTAAAAAACTATTTCAGTGAAGTCGAAAGTGACCAGATATCCGGTGAACATACTGAAAGGCGACGGTGGATAGACTAGTCTCCTAAGTCGGCTCAGTCGTCGAGCACAAACAACCAGGCACTAATTTCACCGCTCACTGATCCTGCGATCTTTTTGTAGTTTTCCATTGGATGCAATCTACGAACCAGTACTTGAGTCACTGAGATCCGAACGCCACCCTTAAGAAAAGCAAAGACATCCATGCAGAGAGATAGACATGAAAACGACTTCGATAATCCTGTTCACAGTGTTCTACAAACACGAAAGCATGTGCTAGCCTAACCAAACACGGTTCAATTCTTCGTTCACAGTCTACGCATTTCCTTACGAAAGGAAATGACCAAACAATGTAAGAGATATCACTTACGAGGAGTCCACGCCTTCCGAAGCTGTTGCAAGCTAAAACTACTTGCAAAAAAAGGAGGTGCTTTGGTGGAACCGCACTAAAAATGGCATGTTCTTGGTGTGTAGATTTTTCTACAGTCAACGATGCGTCCATTAACTATTTAAGGAGGGTTTGGCATGCAACAATTTGTGGAATCACACATCTAGGTAAGAGGAATCTAAAAAAAGATACAGATCCGTTTACACATAATTCAACTCATCCCATAAATCAGTTGGCTCGCTTTTCATCATAAACAACTGTTCTTTTGGGGTGTTGACAACGCTGACCGTGGCTTTTCCTATTTATCATGTGTTTTGGTGCATTTCCATTTGTCATTCTTTGCCAACACCACTCACAACTAATGCAACAGGCCTTGGTTCATGTAATGCATTGCAAGCTTTAGTTGATCACGTATTTCCTCAAAGTTTTCAATAAAAGCCCTACTAATGGAGATCAAAATTCTAAAAGAGCATTGTTTTACTATAGAAATCATGTATAACCATTGTGAATTTTCACTTTCACACACACAAAGAACCATGATATGATTTCAAAATTAGGACACAAGAAAGTGAGATGTTTACAAGAAACTAAATAAAAGTTTACATCGCATCACAAAGATGGAAGGGACACAATGTACCTCAAAAGAGACAAACCTGGTGTGCCACTTCCTTCACCACCTTGTTTTGCAAGTTTTCTATGTCGTTGCAATCAACTTGAGGATTTCACATAGCACCAGTCCACTCACCACGCATACATTGGCATCACCCAATGTTCCACTTTCTAAAGTGGTGGCAAGACATGCTTCAAGTGACTTTGCCAATTCTTCCCTGAATATCAAGAACAGCCTTGTTCTCATACAAAGTATGCGTGGTGTTAAATGGAAACAAAATTCTACATGGAAGTGAGAGAAAATTCTATAAAGTGGCCGTAATAAAAGAGTCTGTCTTCAACTGGTTGTATGACCATCTTATGCACAAGTGCCATTTTGAAACATTAAAAATAGGCATCAATCATCTACACAAAATTCTCATTTTCATGTCCATTGTGGCACAAACATAAAAATTCAATGCTAACAACGACTATGGAGGAGCCAGTCAAGCGACGGTGTGGCTTGAATAGAGTCTATAGTCTTGCATGAACCTTAAGCTTATCTTTTTGGTACGTGCGTCTTGTCCGCACATGAGAAGCGCGAGAGAAAGAAGAGCATGAGTATAGCATAGGGCATTTGGAGAGGTGCTGAAAACATTGTGCCATGAGCACACATGCCTACTTGAAAGTATTTGAGGTAGCTAGTGGAGATGATGAAGTTATTCCAAAGGAAGACACTAACATAATCCATAAGCATATATGAGTACATGAGAGTAGAAGAGGTGACAAAAGGAGGGAGACGATGTTGTTGAAAAGCATATGGATCTTAAGTGGATATAGTGCTTAAAGGTGCACCTTCCCCATGATGTTGAATGTTTTACTCCTCATTGTCTTTCAATGGTGACATCATCCACATCACCTTCCTCTTGCTCTTCGGTGCGGTTGTCGTTCTTCCACCAACCCTCACAATCTTCACCCTTTGTTATCGTCATGTGGAATGATGACGTTTTCTTTGCCTCTCTAGTGTATGGTAGCACTTTAACAAAGTTATGTCTCATAACAAGAAAGGAAGATTGATCCCATTACAAAATCACCATACCCAAGAATTTGTTTGAGGTGGTTTATCAATACCTTCAAACGGACTTGCGGCACATTACTCTCCCTATTCCACCCAGTGCCAATAGAGTTTCTCAGTGCCTTCAACCTGTACCACTTCGTCTTGATTTTCAGTTTTCAGTCCGAATGATACTTCTTCATGGTAACGCATCCCAAAAAATGGGCAAACCACATGTTAAAGGCATCCAACATGACCTTCTTGTCATTAGTTCTAAGGCACTTGATGTTGTTGAAAGAGTTGTTGTTCTCAACCAATACAACGTGTCTTTCCATCAAGTAGTTTCCTTCTTCTCGAGTCAATTGAACTAAAGAGACCAAGTACACCTTCACCTTGAGATTTTTCACTGCATAGGCAACCATGGTTTTGAAGTAGGTGTGACTTGGCAGCATTTGAACGTGACTTCATAACGTTTGTTGCCTTGGCGTGGCAAGATAAACTCAACATTGTATTGATTTTACTTTGCTACAAGTGGCAAGTGGAACAAATTGTCTATGGATGACCTTGCTTTTGCTCATTTATAAAGAGAGGACGGTATAAAAAAGCCAATCTTGACCTTCTCCTTGCACCAACCTTGAAAACTGGGAGCAAAAAAACCAAACAAATTTCAACATTCGAATACCTAGAGTTATAAGAGATGAAAACAATTGCATTGTTGCACATTAGTTCAAAAAACTAAAACTAAAGCTAGGGAACCTTTCTATACCATAGAATCCTTGACTTTCTAATGTTTGCACATGTTTCACTAGAGGTTATACTTTATATGCACCACAAAATTGAAAAAACAACATTTGGTGTCTTATGCAATAAGATGAGGTTTGTTGCCAACTTTTGTGAAGAGACACCTGCTTGTTTCCCATGTGGCCATAGTAAATCTACACCGATCGACTTTTTAAGGCATCCATCTCGACGTTTGTGTGAGCTTTCTATCACCAAGTCAACTTCACAACCACATAACATGGGGATTGTTACAATTCTGGATTCCTCACACAAAGTCAAGCTCACAAATTGTGGCATCCCAAGCTTACCCTGATGTGGAATACCTTAACTATCGAGCTTGCAATCATTGTGCAAAGACTTAACGTGTGCAACATAAGACCGAAATGGAGGGCAACAGACCGCACCGTTCCTCAAGAGAGAATGGAGTTGTCTTTGCTATAAGATTTCTATCAAACACATTTCTCTCATTTCCTCTTGTGCGAGGATGTGAAAATTCAACAGCAATTGTGAGGCAAAGAGATGGACAGACATAGAAAATGAATAAGTGGACAAGGTAGAAAAGCACAGGTGAAAATGTAAGGATAGTGTACTGAAATTGGTCCTCCTTAAGCAGGTCCTCTACGTATGAACAATGCTACCAAGCTGAGAAAATCAGATGATTATTACTTAAGAGTACGCTTGTGTATGAGAAAAAAACACAGCAAAACCAAATTATCCTGATCATTCTTTTCCAAATAGATGAAATATGTACTATGAAAGCATTGCACTTGTCTTAGGCTCTTTTGATGAAATCTTCCAGCATTCAATTCCACCTCTAGAATTGAGTGAGTTATTCTTTCATTTTAAATGAACAAATAATACAACTCTTTTGTTTTCCTTTTGAAAGTTTTTCATCTTAGGAATTGGTGAAATTCATGTATCCAACCCAACCAAAACGAATTTAGTTTCTAAAAATGATTGAAAGGAGTTTGATTATTCTATCCAAACTAACACACAAGATATTTTTTTCATGGAGGAAAACGTTCAGTTTTGAGAAGGTTTTAAAGGAGGTGGGTAATTCATTACCATTCAATAAATTTAAGCAAAGCTATCTATCAATTCCAAGGCCATGCACAAATTAAAGTATTTGCATAGAGAAATGCAGCTTGTTCATCGATTATGAAACCAGACTGAACAAAGAAAAAAAAACATTCTTGGTACAAAACCCCCAAGTCCATCCAAGGTTACTGAAAAATGTTTTTTTCATAAATGCATTCCTCCTTAATTGAATTCATCATGATTTCGATTATATCAAGAATATGATATGACATAGAAGATAAAGAACTGATGGTTTTAATTGGCCCTAACGACCTCCTTCATGTCAAAGAATTGAATGTTCATGAACATAGTTAAAGAAAAGTGAGCAACACACTTTTCTCTCCCAATATGAAATCACAAAAGACTTATTTGTTATGGGATTATAAACTATAATCTTCATACTAAAGTTTACCCTTTCTTACATTAGGTAATGCTAGAACGTTGATCCCATTTCTGAGAGTCAATAACTTGAGGGTTTACTACGATGTCATCTGAATTGAGGTATCCTTTAGGTTTTCAAGCTCTCAAGCTAAAACAAAGAGAATTAATAACTAAAAACATGATATACTTGAATTCTCAAGCATGTTTACAATACATTGGGCCCTTGGGTACAGTACGGTTTATAATTTCACCCTCCCTCCTCTTACTTGTGAGAGATGGTCAAACACTAGCCATAACCAGTAAGAGGCATGGTAACGGTACGCTTTTCAAAAACCAAAAGCAAGAAGGCTTGGAGTTGAAAAGATAGCTAGCAGGATGTAGGATTATTCAACATCCCAAAGCACATCAGATTACTGGTCGAGCATTGAGGAGAGAACTGCTTGGTGTAGATCAAGCCTTTTTGCTCGATCCGAACTCAGATGCAACAATACTTTAAGGGCCAAGACTTGTGGCCTTAAATGGTCTTACTTGCCCTCTCATCCTTTCCTTGTTAATTGAGAAATGGGAGATATAGAGAGAAAGAGAGAGAGAGGGGGATACAGAGAGAGAGAGACACACAGAGAGAGAGAGAGAGAGAGAGAGAGAGAGAGAGAGAGAGAGCGAGAGAGAGAAAGAGACAGAGAGAGGGGGATACAGAGAGAGAGAGACACAGAGAGAGAGAGAGAGAGAGAGAGAGAGAGAGAGCGAGAGAGAGAAAGAGACAGAGAGAGGGATGGAGAGAGAGAGAGGAAATGAATCGTGAAATAAAATGAAAATAGAATGGCATAAAATGAGAAAACCTTGTTTATGCATGACCATTTTTTTATACATTAAAAAAACCATCAACTGTTAATATAAAAAGTGTGTTTCTTTCAGAAAACACATTTGCAATCAGGAGTTTCAAGTAATGTTGCCTTCATTGAGATCAAAATGAGGATAAAAAACTAGTACAAAAGTGTTCCTTCCTATTATTTAAACAATTGTCTTTTGGCATAGGCTTTAGGTTGGAATTGACCCCAAGAGTAAGGTTGAGAAAAATAGCCCATTATGAGCTCTACAATCGATTTTACAATTCTTATCAATTACACCCATGGAAAGCAAAATAGTTGACTCGTTACATACTGTAACAAGTTGTTCCCACATCAAATTCTAGTACATATGGTTCGAAAAGATGGAATAGAGTTTAAGAATTGGGAATAAAACATTGAAGTTTCATTAACTAGTCTAGTAATCACATCCTTCATTCGTTTCTTGGTTGAGTTTTTTGAACTGATTGATGATTTCATGACTTTTTGTGTTGTACTCAATTGCACAAGACACCCATGGTTGTCAAGCTAGAAGACAAGGTATTACAGAGTTGTTGGAGAGGTAAAAGTTTGAATCAATAAAGATTTGAAGACATTAATTCATCAATTTGATTGGTGAGTGGTATTTGAAGGTATGTTAACAAATTCCATTTGGTAAAGTGTGGTTTGTGTGTATAGATATACACTTGTGTATGTTATCTTGAGTGATATGCTTTGTGGTGGTTGGGAGAACGGAAATCGGTCAGTGTATATACAATAGGAATAAATTCTAAAGTTTCACACAATAAGAGAAACAACTCTGTAGGCCTTGTTGTCATGCCAAGACCTTGACGTGCACAATAATACTTGTACAAAATGTAAGAAAGGTCCAAATTGGAAGGCAAAAAAATTCTACTACCAGATAGCTCGGATACCCATAAAACACAAAGTGTGATTCTTATCCGCTCGGTAGCAGCAAAAAAAAAACTTAGAAGCCCAATCAAAAATCATGCTTGCTCACGGCATGCGTCGACGGGCAAGAATAAAAAAAGGCATGGGGACATCGCTCCGACGCGAGAATCGCGAGGGAGCGATGACAACTTTGTTTTGTTTTTCTTTTCTTTAGCATGCAAACCCGCCAGTTCGATTTAGGGTTTTGAATTTTTGGCGCTGGCGGAGCACGCGCCAAACATGTGTGTGTGTGTGTGTGTGTGTGTGTGTACATGTGCGTGCATGGTGTGGAGGCAGGGTGGGGGTACTGATGCGCCTTCATCTTTGTGTACACATGCACTAGCGTGCCTCTGTGAGTAGCTATCCATTTGTGTGGCTGAATGTGGGGGCAGGGAACGTGCTGTCAGCCATCCAGATTGCCATGTTGGCGGCAAACACTTCAGCCACCCTCGGAAGGGACCCGACCAAGTCATGTGGCAACGGTGACTACATGGGAGAAAATCTGAATTTGGGCAGTACCTGTGACGGGGATGGCTATGTTACTGAGCTGTGAGTTTGTTTTGCTTTTCTTTTTTTGAGATACCATGGTATGGTTAGTTGTATGCCTGGTATACACTCTGCTATGTGTGTTTTATCACACACTTCAGTTTTCTCCTCCATTCAGCATGTTCCTTTCCACTCATACATAGATTTGTGGTGAGTTTTTCATTTCCACGTGATTATGTGAAAGACAAGATAAAAATCTTCCATTAAAATTTGTATTCACAGTCTAGTCCTTCAGGTTATATCTTAACAAATAAATACTGAAGCATTCCTTCATCTCATTCATATTCATTAAGTCTTCAACTGTTTTGTGAACCTATAATGTCTGCAAGATTTTTTTTGGGACAATCAGACCTCCCTGTAAGGGGTTCATTGCTATCCCCCTTCCCCGCACCCCCCCCCCAAAGGAACCAAAAGCATTTTGGGGGAATGCCGATGATGCACAGCTGGAAATGTTCATGATTGCTTTTCCACTTTGAAAAGCTCTATGTAATGTTCATCAGTGCAAGGCATTTCCGCTAGAGTTAGATATAGAATATCCACTTTGTAGTTTCTAGACAGGGTAGACATGAAAGAAGAAAATAGCATACTGAAAAATGCTATTCCCCTGTCAAGATGTGGTATGCTTACAATGTGACTCAATTCGTCACACCCACGTACACCCCATGAACCCCACTATTGACTGTTAGGTTCAACTTACTCCTTGTCACGATGTTGACCTGAGAACGACAACATAATCCTAAAGACTTCAAAAGCAATACCTCCAATATTTGGGTCTCGGAATATGAGGTTAGGGACTTTTTCAATGGGTACAGAAGCTTTACAATAGGCATGAGGCAATCTTTTCAAAAAAATTATTGAAGCACTTGAAGTGCATGAAGTCCAAAGTTGCATTTTTCCACTTGCAACACTTCAGCCATCTGACGCTTGACTGCCCAGCAACAAGTTTTGCACTAGCAATAGAAGTCTGTTTTCATGCTTGTTTGTAATGTACCACAGTACAATACCAAAGTAGGATACAATGGAACCTTGAAAAGTTAGCAAATGCACTGAACTGATACCATAAAAACTAGTGTACCGTGGTACTGGCAATGCCACAGTACAAATACCAGAATTAACGCTATCTTCCCTGATTGAAACTGATGAGTGAGGGTTCTTGAGAAAAAACTGTAGATCAGTTCGTACATATTCATCGTTGAATCCTCGTGAAATTCCATTTATTTATGACCACTATCCCATTGTATGTCATTTTTAGAGAGATGGTGCTAGGAAATTGAGTCGCAGCTTCATTGAAGATTTGTCATACCTTCCTTGTGTTCTTGTAGAAATCTCATTTTGAAAAGTCTACCTCCTTGGAGTAATTAACCATAAACTCCACTCTATTGCTCTACTTTTGAGCCCCTTCCCTGTCTCCTCGTCCACCCCTCACCCCCTTCCCTAGCAGCTTTCCCATTTTTCCCGTTTCCATTCATTGTGTGAAAATGGGAACATGTTGCAAAGAAACACCAAAATCTCGTGGTAGGAGAAAGTAGTGCTCTCACCATGGATCATTAGGGTCGAATGAGGAAGAATGAAAGAAAGATCAAAGGAGTAACAAGCATGGAGAACAATTTAAAGAGGACAATGATCTTGATCCTTCAAGTGGGTC
Organism: Penium margaritaceum; assembly: GCA_023375785.1. NCBI lineage: Eukaryota > Viridiplantae > Streptophyta > Zygnematophyceae > Desmidiales > Peniaceae > Penium > Penium margaritaceum. The sequence goes on from SZWC01028968.1 coordinate 11,131, forward strand.
TGTAAAGGACAAGTCAAAAAGAGCCAAAGGTGCAAACGCTCTTTTCTTGAAAGAACAGGACAGGAGTCTCCTCTGTCCTTGACACTTGTTTCCTTGCCTTCCCTCTCCTCTTTCATGTGCCGTGCGTGGCAGCTGTTGCATGTTTTCATACCCCGTAGATGTGCCGGTGAGGGGCGGCATTTGCATGTTCCTTCATGTCTATCAAGATTTTTATTAAAAAAAGAAAAAGAAAAGAAAAGAACAGGACTTCTGTCATGTCCACATGGTGCACCTATGTGTTTTCTTTGATACAGGACATTTGGCATGACTGCATCAACTGAGGCAGCCACCATCCCCTCCCAGATCAGTGGACTGACAAGGCTCACCGATCTGTGAGTGTTTCCCAGAGGCACTCCGCACTTACCAATCACAGGCAGTGCTGTGCCAAACCCAGGCTAACATACGTCCGAGGATGATCTTGCAACAGAGCACTGGTGCAGCTGCGCTACATCCCTTGGTTAGCTCGACAGTGCCAAGGTAGCTGTTATGGTTTGCCTATTTTTGCACACTCAAGTAGTGGAAGAGCCTCAAGGGATCACGTCCACTGAGGATTGCCAGCGTCTCTGTGNTAGGTCACGGCTGACAATGATAGTGTTGTAGAGTGACCGTTAGAATTTTGACCATTAAAGTTTTCATAGCCGCTCATTGATTTCTTCAGCGTTGTGTCCTGCCTCTCGAGTCTGTTTCATTGTCTCTCTTCTGAGAACAGTATCTCACCTTCCTTGTGATGTGGCTGCTGTGAACAGAATTGTCTTCAGTCATGCTTATCCCATCATTGTTCCTGACCAGATAACAACCTTAACCTCCCTCAAATCACTGTAAGGGAGAAGTGGGGGCTGTATCTTCCCTAAAAGCACGAGCATGTTTTTTCCTAATCCCTTCCCTGTTCATATGTCCATGGCACAAGGTGGGTGATTGATTCTCTGTGTGCATCTCTCGTTGCTCTCTCTCTGCCTCCATTATGTGCCTTCGCAATACAGGTCAGGGATTGTGATGACCATTTGGTCATATGGGTCGCGACGCTGAGCTATCTGTGTCGCATGAATGGGAATGTTCTGCATTTGTGCATCTGAAAGGGGTGCTAAGGCCTAATCTGCTACAANAGCTGTGAGTTGTAAGACCTCATCGTGCACCACCTAACTAGAGCTGAGGGGGGTGGGTTTCATTCACATTCTTATTTTTGCACGTTTTTGTTCTCACTTTGGCCAGCGGACTCCGCTGCTCTCCTAGATGATGTACTTGGTTAACGTTTCTCATGTCTCTGGCTTGTTTTCTTATCTCACCTGTTGTGCATTGTTGTGTTGTATGGAGTAACTCGGATGCAGAGTTGTTTGTAGTTCCTAGTGTGCCTGTGTTATGTCAAAGAGCACATAAACTTGATGTCTTGTGTTTGTGGGCACAGTTGCTGCAGAGTGGTGTTGGCAGAATTCACTGGGCCCATCCCTTCAACCTTGTCTGCTCTCGTCGACCTCACCTCCCTATGAGTTTAGCACAACAAAAAGAATCTCAGACAGCACATTTGAATGGAAACAGTGCAGGAACATGCTGCCATGGAGCCAGTCACTTTGCTTTTTGGCCTTCACACTTTCTTGTATCTGCCTCTGGACTTTCCACATGACTGCACAGCCAAGAACCTTGACTGTTGCACATGCATCCGGATTGCCTACCCTTTTCAATCCCTTGGGCACACTTTTTGTATGTTCCTATGCTATCTATCCGTGTCTTTATGTCCTGTGTTTGGTGCTGAATTGGTACAATACAAAATGCTACCCTTCAACTCACTCACAGGGATGATCCCTACCTCTATCACCGCCCTTGCTAACCTGAAGAGGCTGTGAGTGATTTTGTGATTGCTCAGTGGGGATTATACACATACAACCATGCTACATATGAACACATGACATGCTCCGTTCTGGTTGTACTTCTGCAGAACAAGAGAGGAGGGTCTGGCCCTGCCCCTCTCCGCCCCTCTCTGCCCCTCTCTGCCCCTCTCTACCCCACTTCCCCCTCTCCCCCTCTCTCAGAAATTTCCTCAGTAAGAAACATGAGTGCATGTGACAAGAGCCCACGATTGAAGTCCTCATGCAATAAAAAAAGAGAACTCTAAGTTTTTATGATATAGAGACACTTGTGCAACTGATCCATGTTTGATACCTGGGCCTATTCCTCATACACTTTTCTGCAAAAAGTTCCAGGGGTTCATGTGTTTTTATGAGTTTTCTCTTAAAAGACGACTTCATCTGTGTGTGTGTGTGTGAGAGAGAGAGAGAGAGAGAGCGAGAGAGAGAGAGAGAGAGAGAGAGAGAGAG
>SZWC01028971.1:6311-27014 GCA_023375785.1 Penium margaritaceum
CATGTCCAATGTTGGTAACCATGCATAATTGACTATAGATGAGGTGCCTTGTTATGGTATGCAATGATTTACATGTTGACTGTTGGAGATCTTGTGGCCAATGAAAACATTTCATCATCTGCAGATGTCGACTCACTCATATGGCACCGGCGTGAATGTTGGCATTAACCTTTGTTGTAGCGTCAATGATGTTGATACTATTGATTGTTTATCAAAGTTCTCAATCATTTGGGAAACTGTGGGTCATTGAAATCAATGTCTTGAAAAGATATGATATGTAATTTGGTTGTACTTAAAGAGTGGTCTCCATGTGTAGATTTTCTAGTTGATGATTTTGAAGGCGATGTCATACAACCCTCCAATAATGATGATAGGTTTTTCATTGGGGAATCCTCCTCGATTGATGGATAAACCCATTCACAACAATAGATGGAAAATAGGGATGTTATGAGATAGATGATTGTTGTTCTCATGGATTGTGGCACAGAATGTTTACATCACATTTGAATAGATTTTTAATCTACACTTGATGGTGATTGGCTTCTAGTGTTTGGTGATGGGCTCGTGAGGCGTGACCTTAAGAGAAAAATAGTGCGTTGCTGCCAGTGTAGAACACAACGTTACACATGTATCACATAGGATGCATAACACATGGAGAATATGTGAAATTGTGCTTACCTTATCTCCCCACACTCGTGGTTGTACTTCAAGTAGCTCGTATGTTTGGTTGTCCTATCCAAAATTCACTCAAATCTCTAGTACACATGTAAATAAACATCAAGCACGGGCGCTGGTGGTGACATTAGTCTACAATGTCCAACTATGTTTCATGGTTCGTAACAAAAGACCATCAATTCCCTCTTCTCCGACAGCAACAATCTTGTCCCGGTCCTCATATGTTGTAGAGTTTGTCATTTGAGCCAATCTTCCCTTGAAGAGATATGTTTGCGCTTAATTCCTTGTGATCGTAGCTTTTTGAGGTTCTCCCTCTGAACAATTATGGACTAGAACAGTTTTAAAATTTGTTGAAGAAAGCAATCTAGCACACAGTCATCTTGCTCACCTGTAGCATGGAGGGTTAACATGAGCACTCCTTGGTCTAAATCCAATTTTCCATGTTCCAAACACACATAGGTCTTATCAAACCAGTCAAAGTAGATCTCATTGGTACACTTGCTGCCATCTTCAATTGCATCTGGGCGCTCTATCACTTCTCCATAGCGAACATTGGTTATCTTGGTGCTCATGTTGACAGTCAAAGTGCTCAAGAGGCTATGCCTTATGAGCATCCATGTGAAACAAAACGTGCATGGTACGTGGGTGTGAAGGTTTGTACATTGATCTCATCATAAGCTCATTATATGAGTGCATGACATCTAACTTACATGAAGATTCCATGCATCGTAAGAATTTGTTCCCTCTCAGCACCATCTCATATCATATTGATCACTTTGTTGTTGGTAATTTCAACAATGACACACCGCCACAAAGTCACAAATAGATGTGCATTTAGTTGATTATGGATAATTAAGTGGATGTTCACTAATGAGTATATATTTATTGAACACATACCCACATCCAGCTTTGAGGCTCCCATCTTTGTAGTACATTGCATTGATGTCCACAACCTTGTCATTGTTGAGGTATTGTTGTCTCTCCAGCATCATATAGCCCCACGCTTGTCCCACCAGAGCCTGGTTGTCATCATACGTGATGAATTCTTGCTTTATGGTTGTACATGCCTCAGCTGCATCCACAACACCAATGGCCAATTTGAGCTACAACGCATCATGACTTGACACTATGTTAGTCAAAACTACGAACCTCAAGCATTATGATTGTAGTAGATTCCACTTTAACATAAGCTTGATCAACTTGGTGGTATGAAGCGTGGCAAGGAAGGGCGTGTCATGCTTATGTTGAACAATGCTTGCAGGACCACTTCCACCTAGCCCTCCATAGGCTTCATTAGAGTGGCATATGATACGCCCATCGTCCACACAAGAGAACAATTCTAGCCAAGTGTTGTGTACCTGCATGTAGTGTTCAATGTGATTGGATTGAGGTATTGACTATAATGTGCATGGAACTGGTTGATGTAGGTACATACCTCTCTCTTGTTGATTTTGTCATGTTGTCATATGTGTCTTAGATAGACCACGTCTTCCAATTGTCAACAAAAGATTCCATGAGATGCTTTTTTGCTTTGACGGATTGGTCACCGGGATGTATGTACAGTGGGGATTTAAGATCAATAACCTTACCAGAGTAATCGGCAAAGGTAGAGCTTATAATCAATCTGGGCCTTCTCTCCCAAAGGCATGTGGACATTGATGACCGTTGCATATAGGTGGTACTTTCAGAATCTTTGCTTGAGGCCGGCAATTGTTCCTAGTTGTGACTGCAAGAGTTGCATTCTGTGAGATGTGATAAAAATTAGAAAATAAGTGGTATGCACATTTGGCATAGACAAGAAAAAAAGAGTCATCTTGTATGTCATCCACATTTCGTGGTGGAGTAACTCTCATAAGGATAGTGGTCCATTTGATACAGGTCAAAGATGAAAGGTCAAAAAGTCACAAGACTGCCAATACGAAAGACATGTATAATGTCAGATGAAGGAAATCCCTCAAAGAAGAAACAGTAAGATTGAGATGACTACATACCTTATATGAGCCATGTGAGACTTGACTTAGTGAACTCGGGTGGAGATGAACAACATGTACAGTCTCACTTCTCAATAATGATGATCATTGGGAAATGGTCGATGAAGGATGTCTTTTGTAAATGAACATGTATTGACATGTAAATTGTATTTCTCCATACATGATCAATGGTAAAACCACTTTCACGTGTAACTTTTCCAACGTACAATGTGAAGTTTGTTTCTATCAGAGACACACATTGCAAAGGAAAGTTAATACCAATGTCAACTTTCATATCACCAATAAGCACTGTTGGAGACAAAATGTATGCAAAAGTTTGCAAACATTACAGAAAGGGCTATGGAGATGAGCAGGGGAAACGATACAAGGTACACGTCTATGCTGATGTGCTAAGAGCAATGTCTTGACACCATGTCATAACTTTGACACGGAAATCAAATGAAGTTGCTATGAGAAGAGCTCCAACCACACCTTTGGAGAATCGTGCTTTTTTTCATGCAAATGTGAAAGACTGGATGCGAGGTGTTTGTCATGGTGAGTTTTTTATAGGATGATGACATCAGTGTTTTGCAGTTCATGTCTACAATTGATGGTTCTTGCATGTTTGTGCAAACTTCAAATGTTGTTGTTGTCAATTTTGAATGCATCTTGTGTACACAAGGAATGAAATGGTGGAACACAACAGAACATGCTCAATCCACCTAGGTGTTTCATCTCCTTTATAACTTTTGTGAACACTTTGATCTCATCTTTGTCATAAGGACTAACATGAATGTACCATGTGTCTGATAAACAACTAAGGGCAACGTAATACATGTGATGTGGTTGAAAACCAGACAAGTCAAAAAACACTCCTTTGTGGACAGTGCACCCTTGTGCCTTGTGAACTGTGATTGCATTAGCGTGTGCTTGTGGAATATGCCTGCGTGACATGTCCATTCCATTATCATTTGTTGCCATGAAGGTTTTCTCAGTTTTATTGATTGGTGTCCATTCATGTGGAAATTTCTCGCTCACAATGAACGTGTGATATTTCTTATGTTGTTTTTCTCCAACGGATTTGTTTGGAAGTTCCACCCAAATGTAATGACTTCATTCTTGATGCGCGAGGCATGGAAGAGAAATCATGTTCCACTATTCAGAAGACCATCATCAGTGTCCTGATTTAAGATGGCTTATACTCAACACCCAACATAAAGACGAAATGTTTAAGCAAGATTTGCAGTGTGTCGTCTGTCATCCATGGCTTCATCCAGAGGATGATTGTTGCGTTTTCCCATTCCATGGCTTATGCATGCATCCTATGCTTGACATATGAGTTTAGAAGTTGATGTGGAATGGAAAAAAGAAAGGGTATGTGCATCAACTTTCTCATTCACTGTGAATAGGTGGAGCATGTTCCTTGGATGGAAATGTCTGTTGCTTAACAAGCATTGATCTGAAAAACGTATGATTTGCATTCAAGCAGTTGTTTTCATGCATTCTGTTAAGAAATTTTTAGTATGAGCCATCACGTTGGCGCATTATGTCAAGCAACTCGTAAATTGTGAAAAGAGACCAAAGGGAATACGATGAATTGTCAGAAAGGTTACAATCAATGTCTGCACCTAGAAAAGATTCAAAGGGTAACCATCAACATCTGGTTTTAGTTGGAAAAGATCATTAACAAATACAATGTTTACACCGCCAAGTGCTGAGTTTTTCCCTTTCTGTTCTTGCATCCATCTGCCTAGAAAATGCATTATACGCCGTGTAATCATTGAAATTCCATCCACAATGATGAACTTCACTGAACCTTACTAAAAAGTCGGTGATTGTCTTGATTTATTTGATACAGGTGTATAAAAGGCTTTTTGCATGTCAGTTTCAAGGTGTGATGTTTAGTAAAACCATCAATGTTGAACACAACAACATCTGTTGGTGCTGTTTTTAGCACTTTCAATATCGTGTCGTCACTATTTGGGGAAACATTGTAGAAACATAAGTGACGCTCATGCAAAGCATGTACCACGGTAGATTTTCCAACACCAGCACCACCGGATAAAACAACGTGGACTTTTTCTTTTTTTTGTGCAAACCTTGTACATAATGTCATCAACAAATGCACGTTGCTTGATGTTCAGTGTGGAATTCATTACAAAACATTCATCGTCAGTTTTTGCTTTGTCGAAAAAACATGTGACGACCAACATGCTCATGTTTCACTCCCAATCCCTCATCTGTATTTGTTTGAAGTCTTTTTGCACATTGAATGGTGTGTTCATCCATTACTTTGTGCAATGCCCGCATAGAAGGCAAAAATTCTCTCAAAACGTTCTCCCATTTAGATGATTCAGGTAAACACTCTTCCAGGTTCTATTTGATCTCATCTTCCTTTTCATAAACATTTTTTTAACCCATATAGGTGTTTGTTCATCTTTGATCTGAAAGGGAACAAACAAGAAAACAATTTCTCCTTTGTAGTGGTAGTCCACAAATATGATTTTCTTGGAAACTTTGCCGGGTGTATAGTTTCCAATAGAATCAAAATGTTTTTTTTTACCCTCTCAAGTGCCCATTTGGTGTAGTCAATTGTGGTGCAAGAAATGACAATTGTATATCATTTTTCTCATCAAAACATTCCTCTTTTATTTCATTTGGTTCAAAGATTTCTTTGTTAGAATTGCGCTGGACCACAGCAAAGGCTTGGTTGGCCTTGCTTTCATGTCATAACGTTTGGTGTGCCAAGAAATGCTTGTACAACTACTTAGAAATGAATGCGGTAGCTTTGATTTAATTAGAAGAATACAAAGTATAGAAATACTATATGCAATCTCAACAACAACCTATGAACAACTGAGGGACAGAAACGTGATAGAGCCTAGCCCAAACAAGGTGCAACATCTTGCTAGGCGTCAAGCCTTGTAGCAAGAGTCTTGGCGAGTTGACTGTCTTCAAGGCTAATCGGCATTTAGGATGTCAGACAACCTCCTCTCCATGCTCGCACACTTCCGCAAGAGTCAATGGCTTGCAGACGTGTGAAATAGTTGATTTTGATACAATGCAGTTGATTGGAATTGATCGCAAGATTGACAACTGGTGCTCCCTTTTGTAGTACTGCTCTGGTTGGAAGTAGTCGTGGCGGTCCAGGCCACTTCACTCAAGGTGACGGTCCCAACGGTCCCAACCATTGATGCGGTAATGTGTCGTCCAACATTGAAAGTTTTGATGATGATGCGGTAAATCCTCCACGATGTCATGTGTAACCTAGGCATCAGCTTTGATCTAGTACAATGGCTAACATGAACCTAATAGGCTTTGTACTTTCCAAGATTTCCTAGTACAAGGAAGCTACCAAGTTGTCAAACCTTGGAAATCACTCAAGTCAGTTGGCCAATGTAGATTTACCTTCCTTGGACACACCAACCCATTTGTACACGTCCAAGACTTGAACTTGCCCTTGAGGACTAAAAAACCAGTAATATTTTAGCTTGTACAGGGGAAAATTCACCATAGGAGAATTCCCAATGAATCACGGTAAAATCAGTAACTTCAAGTGAACTCCTCAAAAAGTGAAACCGGCTACACCGTGCTGAAGCCAAAATCCAGCGCATTTCTCGCCTCACTCTGACACTCCCCTTGGATAAATAAGTTGCTCAATGGCCAAAAACTCTTTACTTTCTTGAGTCATTACTGAGTTTTCATGCTGGCAACTGATTACGCTTAAGCTTTGGAAGTCAAGAGATGCACTCCCCTTATATTTCCTCTCCTTGGGTGCAAAGGAGAATCTTTTTCCGATCCTAAACGTGATCCAGGGTTCTCTCGCTAAGAGGTTTGTTTTAGAATGTTTTTAAGGTAGATTGGTTCACCTCCGAACAATTTTCATGGCCGCCTGTTTTTTTTGTGCCAACACCCTATTGCACCTCAAGTGTCATGCTCAGAGTTGAAAATTCCAAGACAGTGTCTCCCACCATTGGAGACGACGAATGAGCTGTCCAACAGCTATTTATGAGGATGTAACCATCAAAAATAGAGTTTTCAAAGCTCTTAACCTGCTCCCTACTCGTCAGTGTAGTAGAGAAGGATGCCGGATGGAGCTTTCCTTGTGGATCATTTCTTGTTTTGAAGTCCATCCTCGCTCGCCCCTTAATGTTCTTCTATGTCCCCGTGAGTTTTTCTTCCGTGGATATTCTTGCCAGGCTTCAAACTCAATGGTGAGGGCCTCTTCTGCTATGTCAGCCTTCCGTCGTTCGCTGTTGAAAATTTCGTCGACGGGTGCTCGCCGACGGGTCCACGCCATCCTTTTCCGTTGTCGCTTGGGCACTTTTGTCTTGTAGTGCACGCTATTTCATGAAATTGCACTGAACTGCTAAATTCATGATTCATGATTAGGTTCAGCAAAGAGCCACTCGCGATAGCAAATGAGCTTCTCACACGGCCACTGGCGCTCACAAAAGCAAGCACAATTCTAGCGGGTGCCACTCCGCTGGTGCATACCGTTCCTACCTTGGAACTTGGCATCGGCTATTGCTTCCCCTCCTCCATGCGATTGGTGATGAGCGGCTAACATCGGCATGAGATGTCCGACATCCACGCTGAATGTGAGAGGTTTAGAAATGTTCATAAAACTTTCTCTGACAAAATCTACTCCTCCCTGATCTTTGCTCTTCTGTGGGTACAAAATGCTAGTGGAGGGGATTTTGGACAGACGGTTTCTCTCACTTACAAACATGCTACCCCTCTTGCAGAGCTGAGAAATATTTTTCCGACTCCACTATCATGCCAAGAAATTCCAGTGGTGTAGAGAGGCAAGTCCCGTTGATAACAATCTTGCCTTAAACAGTTCTTTTCTCGTAGTCAAAGTAGGAATTTTCATTCCCACTGCCAAGAAAACTTCCAGCCTCATAATAATCACTCTTAGTGTCAGACGTATCCTTTGAAGCACACAAAATCATTACATGGTCTCCGAAAGTATCTTGAGTGCTCCCACTCTCTGTTGCACGGCCCGAATTCATCTTGTTGTGCACCAATAAACAGAATGCACAAATGGCAAGATTGTTATTGACCAAAGGTGATTTTCCCATTTCATCATGTGCCTTGGATAATGTGAATCCATTCCTTTGGAGGCCAAAATGATGTTGCGTTTATTTTCTAGGAGGCGTAAACTCCTTGTTGATTTGTAATAGCAAACAAAGAGCCAGGTAACTTTTGAGGCATTAGGCTCAAGTTAAGCCCTATCAGGCCATTGGTGCAAAGGTGCCCTACAATGAAGATTTAACCTTCATTGCTTTTCAAGGACATCTGCTCCCCGTTGCTAACAATGTGTGCTCCCTGATTTAACAACTCTCCAAGCAATAGGAGGTTGAAAGAGATCCCAATGATGATCAACACGTTGCCAAAGTGCACTTGAGCTCCCTTAAACCACCTTAGTGTCATCTTCCCTTTGCCTTTCAGTGGTACACGCCAGTTATTTGCTACAATAACATAACCTTTTTTGCTCTACTGAAGGTGTTGGAGGCGGAATTGTTCAAACGTAACATGCAATATGCACCCACTGATTATATACCACACCTTTTTTTAGCAGACTCGCTCGGTTCTTAGAACTTCAGAGACATGGAATACAAAACTTGAGATTTCACACTACTTCTTTTCCTCACCAACAGTCACCTTCTACTGAGTCTCCTCATCTTCTTCATCACTGTCCACCTCTCAACCATCCAAATCCTCTAACTTCTCCTCCCTTCTCTCTTGCCTCCATCCACACTCCTTATCTCTCAATCGCTTCTTGCAATACAAGGTGATGTGTATAGGTTTCTTGTAATATTGGCACGTGCGTATAAGCTGAGCTTTGACATGCCTATCATTTGACTTTCTACAGGGTGTAGATGGCGATGTTTGATTCTTCTGAGGTGTAGGAGTTGCATTTATGGAAGAAGTGTTTAATGTTGGTTGGGACACAAGGGTACTGCAAGGTGTTGGGTATGTTGGACAGGAAAGTAAACATAACTTTGCCTTTGCAAGCTTGCAATCACGCTCTTCGGTCAACAGCATCTTGCACACCTATGCCGCTGTCAATTCAGCCTCCTCCTTGGACCTCAGTAAACGCCTCACTTTCTCCCAATTATCGGTCAATCCTTTCAGGAGTAAGGTCACAAAGATTGGCTTTAAAATCAGAGCATGAGTCACCACGAGCTGGTCGTGTAGTGACTTGGCTTTGTTGATTTAATATTCAATGCTGATGAATCTGCTAAGGTTGATGTGGGAAATCACTCTAAGGAGGTCTAAATTGTAGGTACAATCTCCTGACATTTAGGCCCATAACGCGTAGGACCACGCAAGTTGCGTAGGCTCACCTATCTCGTCAAACATCCTAATTTCCTAGTGGATGCAAAAACTATGCTAGTTTTCCAACACCATGTATGCACGGATGTAGAACTTGAATTCTGACCTCTTGTAATGATGATCTCGCAAGTGTAGGTAAATAGTACCTAGTGCAGAACTCCCACAGAGTGTGAATCTTAGCGACCTGCTTGAACTTCTCGACTTTGATCTTGTGTAGCTGTACAAATGCTACTACTTCAGGTATTGTGTTCTCCAAACGATATAATAGGAATCTTGGTCCTACCAATGGTTGGGAAGGCACAAGATATAGGTACATGGGTACAACTCAAATCATCTGACCTTAAGGCACTCATTAAGCTGCAAAAATTTGAGCTTTGTAGGCTTGTGGCATACAAGCCGGTTAAACCTATTGTTGTGATGCCATTCTTGGCACCCCTGACATCCCTTGAGAATGCTCAAAGAAGTGCCGCACCACACCTCCGTTTGCAACTTCTCTAGGCTGCTTCTNTATACACGTGCATTCTGTGCTCCTGAATTTGCACATGCCTGTTGCAATTGCTGTGTGTGTGACGCTTGAGCCGCATGTGTGAGCTTCTCTTTCCGTTAAAGGATCTCTTAAGCTCCAAGTTGTTGCCTCAATGCCTCACGCACGTGCTCCATAGCTTGACGTGATAATGCTTCTTTCTCCACCATCCGCTACACATGTTAAGCTAAGTGTTGTGCTTCTCTTCTATGCCTTTGTACGTGATCTGCAACATAGCATCCTTGCTCCTGACCCATGAATAAACCATGTGAGACAAGTTGATTATCAAGTGGAGGAGAACCCTCCCTTGCATGTTTAGGCTCCTAGTCACTCATACATACTTCTGAATCCTTGTGCCTTGTGCACAATCCTTTATTAGTGCACCTCTCCACTCGCAGATGTTGACATCTGAATGTGGAAAACTCTTCCACAAACACTTAGCTGTAGCTGTTGCGCTTTCTAGTTGCATGGGCCTGATAGCTCTCATACCATAATGGAATTTTGCACGACCACAACAAAGGCTTGAGTGTCCTTTTTGTCGTGAAAGACCTTTGGTGTGCCAAGAAATGCTTGAGAAACTACTACTACTACTGAGAAATGAATGCTCAAGCTTTGATTATATTACAAGAATCCAAAGAACATGAATGCTATGTACAAACTCAACAACAGCCTATGAATAGCCGAGCAACAGAACTTTGACAGAGCCAGACACAAACTAGGCGCAACGTGATGCTAGGCGTCCAGCCTTGTTGCAAAGGTCTTGGCGTGTCAACCGTCTTGAGGTTTTACAAGCCTTTAGGATGTCAAGCAACCTCCTCTCCACACTAGCACACTTTTGCCAGAGTTAGTGGGTCATCAGAGGGAACTGACAGGAAAATCCAACAGCACCATGATCTGAGTTTGGTACAGAGACCAAGTGGCTCACAAACGTATAGAATAGTTGATGCTGATATAATGGAGTTGGAGAGACTGAAAATGGTTAAAAGAGCCAGAATTGGTTCTCCCTTTTGTACTATTCCTCTAGCTGGTAATAGTCTTGGCGGACAAGGCTGCTTCACAGAAGGTGGCGATCCCAGCGGTCCCAACGGTTGATGCAAAAATGTGTCATCCAACATTGGAAATGACAATGATGATGTAGTGAATCCTCCATGAGGTCGTATGTGAGCCTGGAGACTGCCTTCATCTTGTACAGTGGCTCAAGGAAATCTCATAGGCTGCGTTCTTTCTAAGATTGCCTCATACAAGGTAGTTGTCAAGCTGACAAACGTTGGAAATCACTCCAGTGAGTTGCTCAAGGTAGTCCCACCTTTCTTAGACACACCAACCCATTTCTACTTGTCCAGTATTGAACATGCCCTAAAGGCATAAAATCCCGGAATATTCTAGTTCGTACATTGTAAGATTCCACATAGGAAAATTCCAACTGAATCATTGTAGAATTCGTATCTTCACATGGACTCCTCTAAAAGTGAAACCGATTGCACATTGCTCAAGCCCAAAAGCTAGTGTAGTTATCGCCACACTCCAAAAGTTTTCTTCTAGTTGTACTTCGGCATAAGGTCAGCAAAACATGTTGGTTCAAGTTCAATTGGTCTCCTCTCATATTGTGTAATTGTAACATACTGGATGAAGACATCTTCTAATGAAAGATCAATTTTGTCAAGTTCTTTCTTTGGCTTAACAATAAGATTTTTTTTTTCTTGGGCTTGAATTCACAAAAACTTAACTGCGACAGGAAAATCTGAATGGCATGTCTCTCATCAAGGTCAACGATTTCTTTGCACTACCTCTTAATACTGGATTAGTGACATCTTAACTTTGTTGTTCAGTGTTTGTATCCTTTCCTTGCCCCCATTCTTTTTCAATGCATCCATCACCGATTTCAATATCGTGCTCATTAATCTACTCCCTTTGCAAATGTATGATACAGTATAGCTTGCCATAGCATATAGATTAATACACATTTTTATGTCCATCTTTACCTTCCAATGCTTCAAAACAACAGAGTTGAATGGATTCACATTTGGTGTATTGGTTTCCATTTGTAAAGAAGTGTTGCCTTTTGCAAGGATGAACAAATGGCCTAAATGTATTCGCCTTTGGAAATTTCACATGGTTGGAGGAACTCTTTGTATTCAATGTCGTGTGTGATGTATATGGAGTTCCGATCATTTCTGACAAAGTCAATTTGTGCTTTTTCCTCTCTTGCTTAGATGTCTTTTTTTCAAGAGGAAATTGTATGACAGTGGCTCTCATTGGTGGATGCGGAAACATAAATGCACAGGTATCAGAACGGAAACGACACTTGTGCATTTTTACACTTCAAAGTTTGTTGGGAATTTCATCGAGGTCTATTGTTATATACTAGTCAACAAATCGAATGACCTTATTTGGGGAATTCACCTTCACATCCGTAGAGTCTTCAACCACAGCAACACATGGCAGTAGGGACTTCATCGTCGTTGAAATTCCACAACGTCAAAACTGTCTTCAACTACGCCAACAGGCCCATCTTTTGTCAAGAGGACATTTTACAAGAAACGTTTGCAACGATGATGAAAACATCATGATGACGTGATTGGATCATTTGCAACAAGTTTTGATTTGTCCTCATATGCGAGCATGTCTATATCTGACTTTGAAAACTTTGTCCCATTCAGCATTGTAAGAATGTCCAACAATTCTAGCAAGCGAGTGTCTACCATACTTCAGAGAAAATCGAATGCTGGATTTTCTTGTCGTGGAACGGCAAAGAGATCCTTTTTGTTGGCAACCCAATATGCAATTGAACCACGCATCGTTTTGGACTCATTTTGAATCATATCATTTTCCAATTATTGTGCTCTCTTCTGGACGTTGCAGGTTTTCTGCACTGATCCTTTTTCGCGTTAATTGTTGCACGCGTAGTGATGCAATGTCACAGATTTTTAGCATCTGGCACACGTAAAACTTCAAGAAGATGTTGTGATGACAAAGTGGAAACGTACGATCTTCTCACTTGAAAACTCTTTGTTACGGCAATGACAAGATGGATGCTTGTTCGAAAAGATTAGGTGTTATACCTGCCTTTCTTTTCAGGCCACCAAACAAACTTTCGAAACACATCTCTTTTATGTCATTGAGGAACACAATATATTTTGGTATCTTTCCTTCACATGGCACTATAACAAGGTGACCATCTGATATTTGTTGTATGACCGATGGTGTGAAGATCATGGTTTCTACAACCTGTTCATCCTCAAAATCTTAAAAAAGGTTATCTTCATCATGTTTTGATTTTTCATTGTTTCTTTTTCTATCTTTTTTGCTTTCATCTTATCAATGTAATGTTGAAAGCTAAGATACAAAATTGTCCACTTAATCTATTGTCGTTTCAATTCCCAGTCTATGATAGATGGGTGAGTTGTGGACCAGATGCAACAAATCTTTAATGATGATGGTAGATCTTACAGTGTCACACCAGNTGTCCAAAGGAACCATCGTTATCCCTTCCCTTAGGTCATTTTGGCGACCATGCCGCAATACTTGAATCTTCATGAATGGAATGTAAGGGCAAAATAACCTCTCCTCAAGGAAGGAGAGGCTAGAAAGGTCATGCGGGACATCATTTATGTTGAAAACTTGGTTATTGCAAAATCGACAAAGAAATCCTCGTTTGATGAATGCATCACATAGAGGACACACATGATTAGTAGCATCACTTGTTACATTGTGGACGAATGGTTGATTCATGAAGATGTACATGGAACAAGAACAAGAAAGAAAACATGGACCATCCATTGTGTCATTTTTTAAGGAATGAACATTGATCGTTCCAATGGTTGAAGAAGGGGGTGGTGCTTGATCCTTCTGAATCAAGGCATCCAATATTTTGTTACGAATTACTCTTACATCTTGTATGAAAACATGTAATAAGTTGAAGAACATTTTCGTCTACCAAAACGTAGGTCCATTGTATGTTTACAAAAAATAGCAAGCAAGCAAGCTTGCAAGCTTGCGATTTCTTGTACACATACAAAATGGTCAAGCAACACAGCGGCATCCATTGGATTCTTGAATCCATGATATTGTTTGGACACAACAATCTAGTTATGTTTGACCGAATTGGTTTCCTTAACCTCATATATTTGAACATTTTTTTTTCACATTCACACAACATTATTTATACCTTTTTTCAATGTCTCGTTCAAGGTTTTTGAATATAGGTGCATTTGTATATTTTCTTTGCCGTTCACGATGTGGGTCATGAGGATGAGATCTGTTTCTGGTGGATGTGAACATGGCTCTCACAACGCCAACAGGTTTGGATTGCGTACATGTACTTCTGTTTGAATCAAAAGATAAGGAGAACACATAGTTCTTGTTTATCACATCCAACAAAAAATTAGTAAATCATTCAGTCTTTCCTTTTAGTTCAAGATCTAGTTTTGAGCTCTCAGGTTTGTGTTTGGTTCTTGTATTTTTATTCTTTACTTCCTTTGACAATGCGTACTGAGCAACTGTCCCATGGTCAGACTTATCATTTACTTGATCAGCACATTGTAACATTTTGCTCATTGACACATGTGTAATATCCACCACTTTGCTCATGTCACAAGTGCGATTGAATTCACGTTGAAGAAATGTCTGAGGGACCACTACTCATCCATATAGTGTCCAGTCGTTTTTTATGCAAAAACCTCAAAGTCTATGTTTGTGAACTTCAGATGAAAGGGTGGGGAATATAAATTCTTAAGAAAAAACTACATTGTGGAAACATTCCTTGCTATATTGCAAGAAAAAAAAGACCTTGATGTATAACTGTGCAGCTAACAAATATTTAGCAAAGGAACCCCATCTCCCCTATGTACACATGTACTGTATATACATGTCGAAAGTTGGAAAATGTTGGGCATGATCTGTACACAGAGCTACATGGAATGTAAAAAAACGGGATGCTGCAAAAATTACTAGTTCTCTACAAAATTGGACATGTTCAGCCTTATGTCCATGTAACGAGAATGAGAGGTTGCGGAACAAACAGTTTCCATCTCTAATTATGGAGCTTCGAATTATGCAATTTGGCAAACAAAAAGAAGACGGACATAAGTTTCTCATTCACATTGGAGATGTCAATGCTGAACTCTCATGCACTTCATTGGACAGATCAATGTGACCATAACGAACTAGAGAAGTACAGTCATCATCAACACATGACGATTGGTGTTCTTCAAGGAGGCCAAAGAAAACTTTTGTGCATCTTTCGACATTTTTACTCCGGATTTCTCCCAAAGGAAGGTCGGCTAGACATTTTTTAAAAAGAATTAATTGCTAATTTTACTCTCACCTAGATAGTCAAAGTGAAAATTGCTTATCATCAGAATCACATTACTCTTGCATGCATTTCGCTCACCAACTACGCACACTAATGAACGATTATTGTCCCACAAAAAGGTGCAACATCTCTACATTTCACTGAACATAACAAGATCAGCAACTCCTTCCACACATTACTCTTACAAGTAAAAGTTTCATACAACGCTCTTGCTGTGAAATTCACACCGTCGGCAAGTAAGGCAAGCTCACATAACAAAGCAATGGGATGCCTACCAAACCTTGCTATCATTGTCGTTGCTTCTTCATGACGGTCTTCTGTTTTGAATATGTGCAAGGACATAATTCTATACAAAGCGTTCCCATCACATGCAAACTGAATTAGCCCTGTGAAAAAAACTGATGACTCATTGTCGGATCCATGTGGAATTGTGATATGCTCCAGCCTTGTTGGGGCCCTCCACATGGTCGTCCAACCACATCTCCTCTTATTTCCTCATGATAGAAATGAATGTGGATGATGGATTATGCAAAATTTAGAAATTGCACTGAGATCTGAATTGTATGATGTAGGACAAATATGACATTTGACATCATTTGAATCACTAACACAGCAACGACTTAGAGTAATGTCGAACTGAATGTAATACTTACATTGGTATTGATGGAGGCTATGGTAGTACGTCGAGAACTAGCCAAGGTCTTGGGGAATAAAGGCTCAAACTGTAGAATATGTCAGTTTATCTACGTAGGTGATTTTTTGGCCATATTGTTAAAAAACAATAGAAAATGGGGCAACATGTTCCATATAGTTGGAATGAATCTCACTTAGAGCCATTTCTGACTTAGATGGACATGCTTCAAAGAATTGTGCATATCTTTGTAAGCGCCACCAACGTGATGTCAACAGAAGCTTGTCGATTGAATAGCGTTTTGTTTTCAAAAGATGAATCATGAAGTTAGGCAATGTTGCCATCAACTGCTGCTCATGTGTCATTCAATAGTAGTGGAATGATAACACATAAATGCTACCACCGCAATACATTAAATAGCTACACATGAACAACTTACAAGTGCAACGCAGTGTAACCTGGAAAAACATAATAGCCACTCAAACTGCCAATGTACGTGAAAAATGTGGCCTGTAAACAAAACTAGCGGAGTAAGAGGAGACCATTGTCTTGTTGAGGACATGAAATCTTTACACTAATACTACCACAAAAATGTCTATGATAACTGTCGTCGTGAAGGTACAGAGACAACCGGCTTCTTGTTGCACGTCACTGTCATCAAGGTGCAACCAGCGAGGAATGCGGAGATTGCACCAAGGTAGTATTGCTTTTGGATAAAGACCAGATTTCATCATGTACAAAAAGGATATCCTATAAATGTGTTTGTATGGGTTGATTGATCTTGTACTGCAAAGAATGATAGTGTAAAAATATATTGTTGTAAGGATACTGGTGTAGTGTCCTCATGTATATTGTCGAATATCAATGAAGATATTCTGCGCTGTCAATGCTCATGTTGGTGGTCAAACATGACCGACAATGTCAACATGTGGATGAGCAACATATACGATAGTCTTACTTAGTTGAATGTAATTAATGTGGTAATAGTGGATGAACAAATCCAAGGCTACCAAGTTTTGGCGATAGATAGACAAAGCAACAAGATGTTGTCGACGTGGTACCATGTTTATTCAATGACAATCCAAAACTATATGCATCCTCATTTAACCCGGTACTTTGGGCTCTTCGCACAGATTATAATCATTGCATGGTTATTCCAAAGTATACAACGTTACTGCAATACACACTATGAATGTGATCCAATGGCTAGATTGCAGATTGCATCAAAAGCACAACAGAGCCCTAGTTATATAATTGCTTCAATCATGAGGTGGATCTTGATGTTGAATAAGTGGCATGCCACGGTGTCACACGTTAACATGGAATGATGGGACCACTCATTTGCGTCAACAACATAGGCCATTCTCTGTTAAGTCTTTTCTGACTGGATGAACGAGCGCCATTGATTCCATGGCATACAATTTTAAGAAACATGTACGTACAACAATCACATTCCGTCGAACACGTTTGACAACCACGGTCCATCGCAAAAGATGCACATTGTACACACGGATTATGTGTGCAAATGGATTCCAGTTGAGGTTTAACCAATCACATTACGAACCGGTATGATGTAGAGGTTCAAAGTGTCTTCATGAAAACAGACCACGCTTATATGCATTTCTCTTCATTGCCGTCTTATTACAAGCAGTGATGATTTTCATGTGGTGTNCACACGTTAACATGGAATGATGGGACCACTCATTTGCGTCAACAACATAGGCCATTCTCTGTTAAGTCTTTTCTGACTGGATGAACGAGCGCCATTGATTCCATGGCATACAATTTTAAGAAACATGTACGTACAACAATCACATTCCGTCGAACACGTTTGACAACCACGGTCCATCGCAAAAGATGCACATTGTACACACGGATTATGTGTGCAAATGGATTCCAGTTGAGGTTTAACCAATCACATTACGAACCGGTATGATGTAGAGGTTCAAAGTGTCTTCATGAAAACAGACCACGCTTATATGCATTTCTCTTCATTGCCGTCTTATTACAAGCAGTGATGATTTTCATGTGGTGTCGATAAGGCCTTCTTGGGTCGCATGTCATGTCAAATGTGGCTGCTACCAAAGGCGGCAGTTACCACCAACTACAACATGTCACATGATCAGTAACACATGTATCAATGGCGTACATTTTGGGGTGGCCATTGCCCACTACAAGACTATTTAACTTTCGTAAGGTAGATAGAGACCTCATCTAAGCCATACTAACCATAAGATGTCATCGTGCCTGGAAGACATACAAATTACATCGAGATAACGTTACACGCGTTGCTCACATGCAAATTCCATACGCTGTACGAGAATGATGAGGCTTCTTGCAATGAATCATTAGGAAATTCTTGGCAAGTGATTGTCAAATCAACAACTAGTTGTCCACACGTTCCCTAACCATCTTTAGAAAGCACAACCTATGAGAGGTGTACATGAATAAGTAATGGTTTGCTAGTCCTTTCACTTTGCAATCACCGCATAATACTTTAATATGCCAACTCGCAAATTCCATTCTCCACAATACTCCAACGTTTTCTCATGCAAAAACTGAATTTTCTGCAAGCAATACTGTTTGTTACCCAAGTGTCCAAAAGACACCTCATTATCATGGCAGGTCACCATAATACGTACAACTCGTATGACCTCACTAGGAAGAGGACTCTGACACCTGCAACCCTCGTCATCGGGGACTTTAGCCATCTTCATCCCAAAGACCCACGTGGAAATGACCTTGGACACTTAATAACCGCTGGTGTCTGTCGTATGATGACGCCACTCTAAGAATGCAATACGAGTTGTCACATTGCGCTATGATACTACTGAAACATCCTCCACTAACATTGGCCACTATCATGGATGCAAGTGTAAAATTAATAACAAACAATGACACCAGTTGATAATGCTTTTGACATCAACATACAGTGCATCACTACGTACAACCATGCATAGGAGTGTTTAACGGTAACAAGAAGTCATACTTAACATTGCATACAACATATGGAAAGTAGGTTATGTATTGCAGACCTATAACATGACACACTACCTCTTCCTTTTCTTCCCATCACCATCCCCACCCCCATCATCATTCTTGTGTACATCGTTCTCCTCATCCTTCACATCTTTTTGAGCTTATTCCTCATCGGTCACACCAAGTTTTTGATATTCAGTATATGGGAATGCTTCAAATGTTTCACTCATGTCCGATAATTTGACGCACCCACCCACCTGTCGATGAAGCTGACAAGCTTTGCCTTGACTGAGTCATCCTTATTGGAGCCCAACATTGACCAAAGTTTGATCTTACTATAGCAGTGTGACATGGACAAGGCCTCACCGACCACCTCTACGACTTGAACAATCTGTAGCTTGAATTTGTGAGTATCATTCATTGCTTGCTCAATGATGCTAATCGCCCAAAAAAAAGGTAAAATGGAGATGGCAACGTTGTCTTACCTTTATTGTTCAATTTCAAACCCCCAAAAACTAGGTTCCCACACAAAGCCACACATNTATTGGAGCCCAACATTGACCAAAGTTTGATCTTACTATAGCAGTGTGACATGGACAAGGCCTCACCGACCACCTCTACGACTTGAACAATCCGTAGCTTGAATTTGTGAGTATCATTCATTGCTTGCTCAATGATGCTAATCGCCCAAAAAAAAGGTAAAATGGAGATGGAAACGTTGTCTTACCTTTATTGTTCAATTTCAAACCCCCCAAAACTAGGTTCCCACACAAAGCCACACATCCATGTGCTAGTGGACCACATTTTGTCTTCAAAAAAATGCCATACACGTGCTTATTGGTTGCTTTTCAACCCTCCTTACTGTTGTCGCCACAATGTTGCCTTGTATTGCACAATTGTTTCCACAAGTGTTTCCAAATCCAAAGGCCACACAGATCCGCCTTCAAATTCATCGCAAAGGTATGCCTGAAAAGCAAGGCCCATCTTATGAACTCATCATCCATACGCCGCATGCAAGTGAATCGTGAACTTAAGCCTCACTTGGCCAAATGGACTTCTTTTATACAATTCCTCACGAGGTCCATCTCATAGCTTGTTTTGCATTGCTTTGCCTTGCAATGTGCATGCACTGTTGTAATATAAAAAGGCCAACACACTATCTTTTGACGAAGGTAGATACCCAAGTTCATGTACATTACAAACATGCGGTCAACAGTTCAATAGCGCTACAGTGCATGAGTGCTACAGTGCACTAATTCGACAGTGCATTGGTGATGTAGTGCATTACTCTTACAAAATAGAGTAACACCAGAAATATGAAACATCCAAACATCCAATTCCAACCCTTTTAAGATACCTTCATATACCATACATACATGTACATGGTTTATGATTTCTATGTAACCTGTTGCAATAGAATCGTGCAACATTTTCAACTAGTTTTCTTCTGGCTGCAACATCTCCTTGGTAGTGGTCAGCCCGCATATCACAATAAAAAGTTCAAGGTATAGAAAAAAATTTCCTTCCATGTGATTTCACATGTCACATTAGTAAATGTTCCCAAGAAATAATTTTCTTTGAGGTACGTTTATTTCTAGTGCTGTTCAAAGTAGCAATCCTATCACTCATTTCAACTCTCATGTCGTTGTGCAATATGGAAGGGGCCATTGTTAAGTGGGCTTCTTGGACATTTACAGGTGCTTTACATGTGGTTGGTTATGTTATTTGCCAGGTTATGATTTTACGTCATTTTTCCTAGTATGTGGTTTGTTTTTCTTGTGATGGCATGGAATGTGTGGGTAGACAATATCTTCAAGTATTTCAAGGATTTGAGGAATACAATTTCTAGAAGGGTCTTTAGGGTTAGATGTGCTACCTTACATTGTTTTATGATGTAGTTTCTAGACTTGTTTAGATGTACCAATGATGTGGATGAACTTCGAGGCCAGTGTTGTAGTCAAAACGAAGGTGAGGGTGCTGGTTGGGGTTATACACATGAACTTGGCCTTACATGGCGAGTATAGTTAGGATTCTTGAATGTGAGGGTATTCTCATAACGTGCTCAATTGTTTCTATGTGTCATTTTACCATGAAAATAGATATATTCAAAATTTGTTCCAAGACATTAAGGCATTTGTTTCCTCGTGAGCACCCATGTTCTATCCAAAGATGGAAGTTTTTGTAGCTCAAGAGGATGTTCTCATATAGAAGGAAACAAGTCTTTTTATGTTCAGCCAGGGGTTGTCCCCCCTAAGACCACATGGCGAGT
>SZWC01028972.1:0-24743 GCA_023375785.1 Penium margaritaceum
AGGAGGACTGAAACACCTTGCCCAGTTTGGCGTATGCCGCGGCTGCCACTGTACAACCGCTGATGTGTGAGAGGACTGAGGGTTGTATGGAGGACACGAGAATGGCAAGAGCCTTCTTGTTGAGCTTTACCCATGCCACAAGGTCAGCACCCTCCTCCTTTGGTGCTAGGATACTTCCGTCGAAATATCCTAGCAAGTCTCTATCATCCATGATGATCTCAAACTGCCACCTCCAGAGAGCAAACCACTCTCCATCAAACTTGAGGATGGGAGAATGATTCCCTGGTTCCCCTGTCCCTACCATCCCTACACCTACAACTGCTACAGCTGCTGCACCTATTGTTGATGCCGATGCACCTGTGTTTGAGGCCGTTGTAGGCTGTTGGTGAGAAGAGGCAACTGCTGGCCCTGTTCACGTTGGCCGATGTAAGAAGATGTAGGCTGATGTAGGCTGATGTAGGCTGATGTCAGCTCCCAAGGCAGAAAGGTGCAGATGTGTTGCATTCCCCTCTGGCTGATGATTGACCTGCAAACAGAGAGGGTGGGTGAGAGCGAAGACGCTCTCACTGCTTGTGACTTTGGTGGTTGCGTGCGTGAAAATTCTCTAACCAGAGACGTGGGCCCATAATCCTTTGTTGGCTACTGAGCTAACCACCTCCGGCAGAGAAGCCGCGAAACCAAAAAAAGCTCACAAAGGTTTTTGCACCTTCTTCCTTTGCAGGTATGTGTCGTGCACCCCAAACTTAATCAGGCATACACTTCACCTTTAAGAGTTCTAACGCCTTAGCATTACATCTCAAGAAGAGCTCAAGTCGTCAATACGCAAGAGAGCATCAAGCAAGGGTAAATTGATCAGCATGCAAGACAAGTCCTTTTATAGCTGTCTGTCCAGTCCTAGAACTCAAAAGCACATTCCTAAGAAGTGGCTTGACCCTGCCACATCACCAAGAGACTTGCGCTGTGGGCTTGACACATAAGCATCCTTGTGCCAAGGTGACTGATCAGCCGTGTTGCTTCCCAGAAGCAATGGACTTTCTTTCTTGGAAGCTTCCAAAACAACCAAGATGTGCATGGAGCCAGGATTGAGCTCATGACCTCTCACTTGGCCAAATCAACAAAATGGCCAAGTTAACCACTCACCTACATGGTGTACTCACAGGTCATATCTCACATGAGACAGAGGCTAGTTGAGTCACCCTACAACAAATCCAGGGGTCATACCTCCACAAGGGGAAGAGCATTCCTGATCTGTCGTACAAGACTGAACAAGGGGCAAACATATTCAACAATATGGTCTACAATGTGAGAGTGATAGAATGAACGGTTGATCTGGCTCCACCAGTCTCCATCTGCTGTTTGATTTTCTTTAGATCGGACCGTCAACTTAGAGCTTTTCCAGGCAAAATCACGGTCACGAGGTCAATTCTTTTTGTTTCGTTGTTGACCCCAGCATTAGTGACGTAAACGTCCAAACTTGTTAGCCACATCCTGCCCGTTGGTCCTTTTGAGTTTGCGGAATTGAATAGCTCCGGAAGTGTCGGTCGAATCTGGGATTCACTTGAATTTTGGAGATTTCTCTCGATGATTATTGCATTGCGCACAATCAAATTTCAAAGCTCCTTCATCACCGTGTTGAGTTGATGGAGCACATGAGTATTGAAGATCTCGATTATCGACATCTTATGGTACTCGTTTTTGTTGATATGAGCCTGCTGGCTGGTGCCTCCCATTGCACCAGGTGTTCATCCGATGGGCATCGGTGGTAGCAAAGGGTTTGCCAAGCCCAAGGGGTCCATCACCAGATTGGCCATCATGTTCGTCGGTGCTGTGCCATTCGCTGCAAAAGCTACTGCTGCCTGGTTCATCTCAAGAGCGTCAGCCTTTGCATGCTACTGATCCTCCATTGTTGGATTATTCATCAGTGACTACTGCTAGTCACCGGTTGCGCTTGTTCCGTTCACCGTTGTTGCTGCGAGGTCTGATATCTTCCAAACGGTGGAGATGTACATAAGACTGGTACAAGGTTGTCGCTAGGAAGTTAATGTGTCAGTTGCCCCTCCATTGCCCTATGCTCTGATCCGAACTGTAATGAGGTGCCCCTGTTTTTCTGGCATACTCGGGGCCTCGCCCGAGTTTCTGGGGGCATCTGGGCCATTTTCCGTTTTTCGGAAATGTGGCTCGCGGTCGAGCTCACCTCCGCTCGACCGCGATTGTGCGGATGCGGGGATGCACGGACGGGAGGAGGAGCGAGCGAGCGAATGGAGCACGGCGTGCTTCACACGCCAGGGGCGTGTTTCGCTCGTCGCTTCGCGGCAGCGTTCCGATCACGCCACGCGAGCGTGGCTTCCCCCCTCTCGACGGGTAGCATAACGGCGACGCTACCCGCCGAGGGGTCATTTCGACGGACGACTCCCGGCAACAGTCGTGGTCAACGGCGGCAGCAAAAATGGTGGCTGCGACCGCGCGACGGTCGCAGCACTTCCGGTGGCGCGCGCAACACGGCGACCACACCCACCGCCGCGAGACATACGCGACCAACGGGGCGGCTCGCCGAGAGACACAAGGACCGTCGATCCCGACGATCGACGGCCGGGGACTTCTCGCACTAGACATTAGGTGCAAGTAGAGCACCAGGTTCAGGTGCAAGCAGAACACCGAGTTCAGGTGCAAGTAGCTTGTCGTAGCAAGCTAGGGAAGCAGTAGGCTGAGGCCTGGGCTAGCCAGCCGGACAGTATAAATACCCTGTACTCAGTTCAATCTCATTAACCTGTATTTTCCAGCTCTGGCCTCCTAGAATCTCCAAGTCTATCTTTCCGCTGCGATTATGCTCTCCACACACCAAGGCTAAATCTCCAGAGAGCACCCACTCTCACATCTGGTATCAGAGCCAGAGCCACGCGTTGGGCGGAAGCGCTGCCGGAGCTCGCAAAACTTTAAGGAGCGAAGGCACGGACTACGCCGGACAACGTCGAGGCTGATCGAGAGGGAGATTGCTGGACCAGACTTCGAAGCCAACGCAGGAGCCAACCTCTGGAAATTTTTTTACATTTCCAGAGCGTCCACACGGCCTACCGTACGCGCGTGGGAGACGACGGGTGACTCCCACGCACTTCGAAGACCTCAGAGTTTCGTCCCGGACTGCCGAATTGCTGCTGGAATTTTTTTTCGATTGCTGCCGAAGCGCTGCCAAATTTTTTTGAAGTATCTCCAGTGGCCAGAATTTATCTAGAGCCATGGAGCAGGCCCTGCAGCAGATCGTAGGGCAGTTGGGAGCCCTCAAGCTGGAGAACGAGCAGCTCAATCGGCAGATGGCTGATCTGCGGGACGGGACTGGCGCTGGACAGGTTGGGGCGGCCCAGTCAAGGAGTCCGCCAAGACCAAAGCCAAAGGCTCCGGTAGTGTTCAATCCCTCTGTCAAGGGAGCGAGCGTTCGGACCTGGTTGTTCGTGATGAACAGCTACTTTGGGGCTCTGGGTCACCCCCCAGAGGACGATGCTGTGCGTGTGTCATTGGCGGTGACACTGCTACGCGGAGCAGCATTGGAGTGGTGGAGGCAGCTGAATATGCTGGCCACTCGAGGTGGAGGTGGGAACGCAACTGTGCAACATGCCGTGTTGTGGCAGCCAGGCGCGGTGCAAACTGAAGCTCGCGTGCCGACGACATGGGAGCAGTTCGAGCAAGCCATCAGAGATCGATTTGATCCCGTGAACGCCTCCATGGTCGCGCGCAACAAGCTGAAGCAGCTGAAGCAGATCGGCTCGGTGCAGGAGTACACACGTCGTTTCTTGGCGTTGTGCTCGGAGATTGACGACATGAGCGAGCCGGAGATGGCAGACAAGTACCATGACGGTTTGAAGGCAGATATTCAGCGCACGCTGGCACTCAGTGGAATCACGGAGTTCCAGGCGATGGTAGCCACTGCTGAGCGCGTTGACGCGCTACGCTACCATCGAGGGGGTTTCCGTGAGAAGCAAGAGAATTTTCAGCGTCAAGCACAGCACCAACAAGCTGACCCCATGGAGATCGACGCAGTGCAAGGAGGCCAGCAGCAGAGCAAGCCGCGAGGTGGGAACTGCTGGATCTGCGGGAAGCCTGGGCACCACAAGAAGGACTGCAAGAAGAAGCAGCAGGGAAACGGCAACCAGCAGTGAGTGGCGGGCGGCCATCTGCTGGGAAAGCTTCGTCCGCATCAGCGAACACCAGCCCCGAAAGTCCTTCGACAACTATGGAGCTGCCAAGTGTATTGCTGCGGAGCGAAGGAAGTAGGAGCGTTCCGGGGATCCTCCTGAAAGCCAAAGTTTTATCGGCTGGTTCTGCGGACGGCGAGGGGCGCCAGACTCGCCGGCAGATAAAAGCGTTACTGGATTGCGGCGCGTCGCACTCGTTCTTCAGCGACAAGCTTGCAAAGAGGTTGGGGCTTGCACGGCTACCCGGGAAGCCAACTACGGCCAAGTTGGTGCAAGGGGAGCTCGAGTGCGGATTGCCTCTGAAGCCTCTGAGGATCCGTCTGGGCAAGCTGTCGTGCGATATGAACTTTCGCACGTGCCCAATGGATACCTACGACGCCATTTTGGGGCGTGACTGGCTGCACCGGTGGAATCCTGCTGTGGATTGGGTGCACAGCCAGGTGAAAGTGAAGAAATGCGGAGAGCAAATTATTTTGCCGTTGTGGGCAGAGGAGAAGGACTCTAAGGCAGGCAAGGTACTGCAGTTGAGTTATGTGCAGCTGAAGCGCTGTCAGCGCAAGGGGGATCAAGTGTACCTTGTGTGGATGTGGCAAAAGGTAGCAGCTGAAGAGGTGGAAGTGTTGGCAGCGGAGATGAAGCAACCGGAGGAGGAGCAAGAGAAAGCACCTGTAGCAGAGCTGTCAGAAGGTGTCAAGGGAGTGTTGGACAGCTACAATGACGTGTTTCCTGCCGAGCTGCCAAAAGGTTTACCATCGAAGCGGGACATCGACCACAAAATTGATCTCGTTCCGGGAGCAACTCCAACGGTACGAGGTGCTTATCGCATGAGCGATAATGAGCTAGGTGAGCTGAAGAAGCAGTTGGAGGAGCTGACGGAGCAGGGGTTCATCAGACCGTCGGTGTCACCCTATGCTGCACCGGTCCTCTTTGTGAAGAAAAAGACAGGGGAGCTGCGAATGTGCGTGGACTATCGCGCACTGAACAAAGCAACGATCAAGAACCGGTACCCGCTGCCAAGGGTCGAGGAGCTGTTTGACCAGCTGAGGGGAGCGCAGTTCTTCAGCAAGATTGACTTGCGCTCGGGGTACCATCAGATCCGGATTGCGGAGCAGGATGTGGAGAAGACGGCGTTTTGGACGCGGTACGGTCATTTCGAGTGCCTTGTGATGCCGTTTGGATTGACCAACGCTCCTGCAACGTTCATGAGCCTCATGAACAGGATCTTCCACCCTCACTTGGACCAGTTCGTGGTGGTGTTCCTCGACGACATCCTCATCTACTCCCAAACTCTGGAAGAGCATCAGCAACATCTTCGGCAGGTGTTGGAAATTCTTCGGAGAGAGAAGTTGTTTGCAAAGCTCTCCAAGTGTGAGTTCGAGAAAAGGGAGGTGGAGTTCCTTGGGCACATCGTCAGCGGCAAGGGTCTCCGAATGGACCCAAAAAAAGTGGAAGCAGTGAAGCAGTGGCCGACACCAAAGTGCGTGCGTGACATCCAGGTGTTCCTGGGGTTTGTCAACTACTACCGGAAATTCATCCGGGGGTACGCAGAAAAGGGTGCGCCGTTGACTCAGTTGCTGAGGAAGGATCACCAGTGGGAATGGGGCGATCAGGAGCAGAAGAGCTTCAATGAGCTCAAGGCTGCAATGTGTGACGCTCCCATCCTGGTGCATCCAGATTCATCCAAGGAGTACGTCATGGCGACGGACGCAAGCGACTATGCCATTGGGGCGGTGCTGATGCAGGATCACAGGAAAGGGCCGCAGCCGATTGCGTACGCGTCTCGCAAATTACGAGGTGCGGAGCTGAACTACGCAATCCATGAAAAGGAGATGTTGGCGGTGATCCATGCGTTCAAGCACTGGAGGTGCTACCTCGAGTCGTGGCGCTGCGTGGTATTCACGAACCATTATGCCCTGAAGTACCTGAAGACGCAGCCGAACCTCAGTCGCCGACAAACTCAATGGATGGAATTTCTTGAGGGGAGTTTTGACTACGAGATCCAGTACAAGCCTGGGAAGGTGAACCCGGCAGATCCTCTGTCGCGGAGGCCGGACTTGAGCCTCAATGCCATCTCAGTGCTGATGGGATCTCCAGTCATGCATAGCCTGTTCAAGCACGGCTATGGTGTGGACAGT
Source organism: Penium margaritaceum (assembly GCA_023375785.1). Lineage (NCBI taxonomy): Eukaryota > Viridiplantae > Streptophyta > Zygnematophyceae > Desmidiales > Peniaceae > Penium > Penium margaritaceum. The sequence continues at coordinate 6,323 of SZWC01028972.1, forward strand.
GAGTTCACGTGTGGTGCCCTGAAAGACGCCACGTAGGATGGAGTGTATTGGCGAAGGGGTCAGGAGCGGAGGATTGTCGTGCCGGACTATGTGCCATTGAAGCAGTTGTTGCTGGAAGAGGCGCATGACACCCACTACTCGGGTCACTTCGGCTTCGACAAGACGCTGAAAGCCTTGACACGTCAATACTGGTGGTCATCAATGGCGACTGATTGTAAGAGGTTTGTGAGCAGTTGCGATGTGTGCCAACGCATCAAGGCGCGAAGGACCAAGCCACCAGGGGAGCTGCAACCATTGCCTGTACCGGAGAGGCCATGGACAGACATCTCGNAAGGCAACAACACGGTGTTGGTGGTGGTGGACCGGTTCTCCAAGATGGCACACTTCATCGCATGTCCTGAGAGCATCACAGCTGCCGGGACAGCTCAACTCCTCCTCAATCATGTCATCAAGCTGCATGGAGTGCCGCAGTTGGTGGTCTCAGATCGCGATCCACGCTTCACTTCGCGATTCTGGAGAGATCTCATGGAGAAGCTGGGCACGCGAGTGCAGCTGACCACAGCATACCACCCACAGAGAGATGGGCAGACAGAGCGCACGAACCAGACACTAGAGCAGCTACTGCGGAGCATGGTCCCACCGGATGGAGAGGGTTGGGAGGAGAAGCTCGGAGTGGCAGAGTTTGCCTACAACTCAGCGGTGTCAGCATCAACGGGAAAGTCACCGTTTGAGGTGGTCTGTGGCCACCAGCCATTGAGTCCAGCCACCCTTGCTATGGCAACATCTCTTCCGGCTGTGCAGCAGATTGCTGACGGGTTTGCCACCACTTGGGACGTGGTGCGGCAACGGCTGTTGAAGGCACAAAAGCAACAGAAGCGGCAGGCTGACAAGCATCGCTCTGCGGAGGAGTTCCGAGTGGGAGATCAGGTGATGCTGAACTCTGCTAATCTACAGCTGATGGGAGTTGGGAGTCCAAAACTGAAACCACGATGGGTGGGTCCGTTCCGCATTCTGGAGAAGCGGTCGGCCGTCTCATACAAGCTGGAGCTGCCAGCTCACTACACCATCCATCCGGTGCTCCACATCTCCCTGCTTCGTGCCTATCGCGACCCCAACACCTTCTTCCAGGGTCGCGGGACAGCTCCACCTCCTACTGTCCGGGTCGAAGGCAGCGAGGAGTTTGAGGTGGAGAAGATTCTGGCGGACCGCCAGAGGGGACGACGGCGTGAGTTCCTTGTGCAGTGGAAGGGGTACCCGGCTGAGCACAACTCTTGGGAGCCAGAGATCAACTTCCATGTTGGGGGTACCAACACTGTTCTCCAGGAGTACCTCAGGCGCGCCGGGACGTCGCGCCTCCGACGGGGGGGGGTGAATGTAATGAGGTGCCCCTGTTTTTCTGGCATACTCGGGGCCTCGACCGAGTTTCTGGGGGCATCTGGGCCATTTTCCGTTTTTCGGAAATGTGGCTCGCGGTCGAGCTCACCTCCGCTCGACCGCGACTGTGCGGATGCAGGGATGCACGGACGCGAGGAGGAGTGAGCGAGCGAATGGAGCACGGCGTGCTCCACACGCCAGGGGCGTGTTTCGCTCGTCCCTTCGTGGCAGCGTTCCGCTCACGCCACGCGAGGGTGGCTTCCCCCCTCTCAACGGGTAGCATAACGGCGGTGCTACCCGCCGAGGGGTCATTTCGACGGACGACTCCCGGCAACAGTCACGGTCAACGGCGGCAGCAAAAATGGTGGCTGCGACCGCGGGACGGTCGCAGCACTTCCGGTGGCACGCGCAACACGGCGACCGCACCCACCGCCGCGAGACATACGCGACCAACGGGGCGGCTCGCCGAGAGACACAAGGACCGTCGATTTCGACGATCAACGGCCGGGGACTTCTCGCACTAGACATTAGGTGCAAGTAGAGCACCAGGTTCAGGTGCAAGCAGAGCACCGAGTTCAGGTGCAAGTAGCTTGTCGTAGCAAGCTAGGGAAGCAGTAGGCTGAGGCCTGGGCTAGCCAGCCGGACAGTATAAACACCCTGTACTCAGTTCAATCTCATTAACCTGTATTCTCCAGCTCTGGCCTCCTAGAATCTCCAAGTCTATCTTTCCGCTGCGATTATGCTCTCCACACACCAAGGCTAAATCTCCAGAGAGCACCTACTCTCACACGAACTGTGCCGGGAAAAACATAGGTGGTTCACACGGATAAGGTGCGGGACAATAGACAATTCAAGGAATTAGGAAAATGGATTATTTGTGTTGAGAAGTAAGTGTACTTCAATGAAACGTTTCAAGTGAGTCGAGCACCTATGTCCAATGACATGAATAAGATTCAGGCATATGTTGTGTCTTCGGTGCTTGAGCCAAGTGAAGCGTGCAAGGTCGCTCCATGAGTGGTTGCTTCAAGAAGCTTCCCTAGAAAGTCAGAAGGCTTCAAGAATATTGATGCATGGTTTTGTAGAGATCTAGCACCGTCAATAAANTACTGGAATGAAACACCAGAGGTCGGAACACGTGGTCAAAATTCCCTCGGCCGATTGGTGTAAACGTCAACACACTGCGGGCCATGAATATAATGACAAAAATGCCCACTCATGGAGGTTTGGGACTCATGTTCGTTAGGAATGTAACATATGTAACAATTTTTACAGCATGTTTCTGTATGCTGATACGCCGAGCAGAACGTACGTGGTTCATAGGGATGAAGAGTGGAGGAAAACATTATTAGAGGAACTGGGAGAGTTGGATTCTATGTAACTATTAGTAAGTGTAATTTAGTGACAAGTGTTGAACATATTTTGGGTCTGCACCGCTCAAGCTGAGCAACATGTGCGACGTCGGGTTGTGAGTGGTCGCTTTGAGAGATTCCACCAAACGTTTGGGGTATTTTGAGAATATTGAGGTGTGGTTTAATATAAGGCCACCGAATTTGAGAAGGCGACCTACCAGTACAAAAACAGCAATATGATTCGTGACATTTTCGTCAACCCTTCTCAAAAGTGGTCAAATGTGTCAAAATGCTTGGAAGCAAAACACCGGAGCTCAAGGTAGTGGCCAAAATTCCCTCTGCCAATCTGCGTAGAAATCCTCAGGTGAATGCACTGTGGTCTACAGATGTAAGGACAGAAATTCCCACTCACAGATTTTAGGTAATCGTGTGCGTTTCAAACTTAACACTGCCCTCCCCCCCCCCCCTCCCCCTCTTAGTTGTGACCTCCTTGCATTTGATGGTTGGATATTTTGTTGTCCAATCAGTGTCATACGCCTTGCATAAACTGCAAAGGATTTGTTCCAGTGGCTGATTGGTCTACTCGGTTTGCTTGTCGGTTTGACGATGGAACGTCACTGATACCTCGATACTACAAACATAACTCGCCATCAATTCATGCTAAAAATTACTAGTGAAATGGCTATCCTGGTCAGTGATGATAGTATGTGGCACGCTGTGTAGCCACTTGACTTGATTTAGAAGCAGTTGTGTCATTCGGTCTACAGTGGCGATGGTAATTATTGGGATCAAGTGTGATATCTATAAGAAATCTGTCGATCACCACAATGATGGTACCATATCCCTTTGGATTGACAGGCAGTATTCTCATGAATTCCGTTTTCATGTCAAACCACTACTCCATAAAGAAGGTGAATGGTTGGAGTAGTCGTGGTGGCCTCGTACGAAGAGATTTTCGCTTCTAACAGGTGTCACACAGTTTGTAGAATGCTACCTTGTTGATCTATACCTGGTCCAACCAGCAATGTTCTGCAAGCTTCTTGTGTGACTTGTGCTCTCCAAAGTTTCCACCTCAATCAGTTTCGTTGCATTCCGATTATAAGATCCATTTCACTCCTTGTTTGGTGGTATTTCAATTTGGTGCGTGAATTATCATTGCCAGTAGGGTTCGTAGAACCAAAACTTGGTCTTGTCGTACCGGCCGAACTCCTCGTAACCTTTTATAAATAGCCTTGCGGAGAAGAGTTTTTGTTTGACAAGCAACGTGTTGATCTCAGCCATCAATTGCGGTCACCGACTCAAAGCATCAGTCGTATTTACTTTTCCAGGTCAATACTCAATGTCGTGGTCAAAGTTGGGTTCAAGAAAGTCCATCCATTGGATTTTTTGACGGCTCACATTTGGCTGAATATTCAGATGTTTGAATGCGTTGTGGTTGGTGTGATGATGCATTGTCGGCATTCCTGATACCACCGCCATGTTTTGAACACGTGTAGAACTGTATACGTAGTGCAGCCGGCCTGTTTTTTGTGCATCACATAGTTGAGTTCCAGCCCGCATAGTTTTTGTTACATATAGGCAACCAATCATTCTCTATCGCCATTTTCTTGGAGGAGAATGAATCTTCTTGCTCGATCAGACATATCAATAGTCACGACGTAGTCCACTATTGGATCTACCAGCCATAGATCTGGGGGGGAGGCCAGAGCATTTCTCAAGGAGTTAAACGCTTCGTATTTGATGTCTCCCCAATTCCACTCAAAAGATTTTTAGTAAGATCAAAGAGAATCGCTGACAATCAAACGTAGTCGTTTCCAAATCAATGGTAGTAGTTACACAATCTTAGATACATCTATATGCCCTAATTTTTTTTTTTACGTTGGGCAATCAGTGACCGCCTCCAGTTTCTTTAGGTCCATGGTGATCCGTCCGCAACAGATAATGTGGCCCAAAAATGCAATCAAACGGCAAACAAAGTCCTGCTTTGAAAGTTCTTTGATTTAATTATTATAAAGAATATATCTCTTTTTGGAATAAAAATAACATTCTAGAGATGCCCATATGCTCCTCTTGTGTGTGGCTGTGAACTAGGATTTTTTCAAGGTACACAATAATGAAGTCGTAGAGGTATGACAAAAAAACAATGTTTATTGCTGCCATGAATGTTTCAGGGGAATCTTTTAGTTGAAAAAACATAACCATGAACTGAAAGTGCCCGTATCTGGTGCAAGATGCAATCTTCTTGATTTCCTTATCATGACATGGATCTGATGAAAGGTGCTGATTGGGTCGATTTGGGTGAAATTTCTTGCCACACAGAGTTTGTCATAACATTCTTTTGCTCGTAGGAGGGGATAGCTATTGTTGATGGTGATGTTGATCAATATGTGGTAATCTACGCATTTTGATCTCACCAGTTTCATTTCTCACAAAAATTGTANTATTCTTTTCATGTTTGACAAGGAATGTATGTGTGGGCTCTACAAACATGAATTCATGTTTATGAATACTGAGAAATCCACGATTACACGAATGTACTCACTGATAAACTTATTGTGGAGTGTATGAATCTGGACCGATTAACTATACCGTGGATCTGAAGAAATTTGAAGATGGTTTTTTCCTTCAAACTTCTCTGATTTGGTTTGTAGATCCAGCCTCCAAATCATGCCGTTTCTTACACAACCATGAGAAGCTCTAAAAACAATACACAGTTGCACTCATAGTAGTATCATTGGTTGATTGTAACCAAACCCCTAGTCAAAATCTGCAATCTCTAGAACCCTTATCTATGGTGAGTTGCTCAAATGAGTGATCATTCTGCATAGATTTTTTGACCGGACAGGATTCTTGTAGTCTACTCCTTCCCTTTGCTGTTTTGAAACCCAAAACAAATACATTTTCTCCCCTTTTGGCTTGTTGCTATCATTTCAGACAGACACCTTAACTGTTCCCCAGCTTTCGGCCAGTCCAGCACAACCGTTGATCACATAGATTGATGGCCTCAATACTCATGGGAGATGAGGTTTCTGTTGACTGTGGCTTCACTCTGCCACAGTATGGATTGTTTCCTTGGTGTTGCCAGCCGTTTAATTCCTTCATCCAAGAGTTATAGTCAGCAATGGAGACACAACTGGCTGTTGCCGTAATTTGTGGAAGGTCATCTTGGATCTGAACATGAAAATTTCTCTCTTGATGTCTCGTTTGAGGCCATTGGTGTANGCCGTTTCTTACACAACCATGAGAAGCTCTAAAAACAATACACAGTTGCACTCATAGTAGTATCATTGGTTGATTGTAACCAAACCCCTAGTCAAAATTTGCAATCTCTAGAACCCTTATCTATGGTGAGTTGCTCAAATGAGTGATCATTCTGCATAGATTTTTTGACCGGACAGGATTCTTGTGGTCTACTCCTTCCCTTTGCTGTTTTGAAACCCAAAATGAATACATTTTCTCCCCTTTGGGCTTGTTGCTATCGTTTCAGACAGACACCTTAACTGTTGCCCAGCTTTCGGCCAGTCCAGCACAACCGTTGATCACATAGATTGATGGCCTCAAGACTCATGGGAGATGAGGTTTCTGTTGACTGTGGCTTCACTCTGCCACAGTATGGATTGTTTCCTTGGTGTTGCCAGCCGTTGAATTCCTTCATCCAAGAGTTATAGTCAGCAATGGAGACACAACTGGCTGTTGCCGTAATTTGTGGAAGGTCATCTTGGATCTGAACATGAAAATTTCTCTCTTGATGTCTCGTTTGAGGCCATTGGTGTAGTAGAAATATAGTTTTTTGGGGGTGGGGTCACTGCCGGTGATGATCTTGCAGAAACACCGCGTATAATCTGCCACAATGGATTGCTAACGTTGGTGTTGAAGCTTTTACAGTGCGTCAGACTTCTCATTCAACTTTCCAAATTATGCAATTATGGCATGCACTATGTTTGTCCAATTTTCCAGCATATTTTAACTAGTTGTGTCATGTTAGATTGATTTTATTGAGAGGTAGAACACCTTTAGTCAACAGTGTGAGAGCGCTCACGTGATCCGTTGTTCCAGCTCCATTGGTCTCCTTCTACCGTTGGACGGTCTTTACATTAGATGACCCACATAAAGCCGTGGCACACAAAAGCAAGTTCACAAGGTCAATCATATTTTTTGTTGACCCCAGCACAGGAGAAGTACACATAAAAAGTCGCCAGCCACATCTGATCCGTTTGTCCTTTGGAGTTTGCAGGACAAAAGGATTCAAGAGTTGCCGGTAGATTTTGGATCTAACTCCATATTTAGATCTTCCTCTTAGTGAGTATTGCTTCCCATGCGCACACATTTTGAAGCTCCACCATCACCACGTTGACTTGTTGGAGTGGGTGGGTATTGAGGCTCTTGAGTCCCCGTAGCTTCTGGTATAGGTTTTCATTAATTCAAGCCTATCAACCATTGGATCCCATCATGCTAGGTTTTTCCCCAATGTGGAATGTTGGAGGACAAGGCATCGCTGAGCCCAAGGGGTCTGTCACCCGGTTGGCCATCGGGATCTTTGGGGTTGCGCCATCTGCCACGAAATTTGTCACTACCATCTAGTCTACCCAGAGGGTATCATTGACCATCTGTTAGCGATCCTCCATTAGTGGAGTCTTTATTGGTTACTGCTCCTTGTCGCCAGGTGCGCTTGATATGTTCACCATTGTTGCCACAAGGTATGAAAACTTTTGAATAGTGGAGATGTGCTCAGGACTCATTCAAGGTTGTTGCTTTTTCGTCCATGTGTCAGATTTCCTTCCAGCGCTACTGTGCTCTAATACCAAGTTTAACACTCAGAAAAACCTAGGTGGTTCACGGGGATGAGGTGCGGAGCGGAAGACCATTCAAGGAACTGGGACAATGGGATTGTTTGTGTTAAGCAGTAAGTGTACTTTGATAACAAGTGTCAAACATGTAGAGGGCATGTATGCAATCGCAAGGATCACAATGAGGCAGATCTTTGTTTTCGGATGAAGAAGCTGAGTGATGCGTGCAACGTCCCCCCGTGACTGGTTGCTTTGAGAAACTCCATCAAGAAGTCGAGTGGTTTTGACAATATCAAAGTGTGAACGGTATTATCTGAATTCCAGTGCCCTCAAGAATTTGACATAAGTGTGGAAACATCGATAGGATCTGTGAAACTTCTATTTACCCTTGTGGAAGATGGTCAAATAAGTGAGAAGCTTCCAAAAGCAGAACACCTTAGGTCATGGCAGGTGGCCAAAACTCCCTTGGATAATTGGTGTAGAAATCCTGAGGTTGACACGCGATGGGCGACATGTGTAAGGACAGAAACTCCCACTCACAGAATTCAGGGACCTCTGTACGTATAAGGCGCAACATACACATCATTTTGTTCAAAAGAAATGAATCGGGTGAATTCAATCTTTGAAAATTTGCACGGGCAGAAACCCATTCACCCCATGTGACAGAAATCAAGAACAATGGTACACAACGTACTTAGCCAAGAAGTTATCAATAAAAATACCATATCCAGACATCTTACAAAAACACTTCAAAATCCAATCCTTGGAACTTAACACCTAGAGGTTTCCATGATGTTGTGATGTGAACTCTTCCAATTGGTGTGTACAGCTAATTGCAACCGCCCGGTAGTGTCCATGCCTATACAGATCCCTGATACAGACTCAGCTGGCACTGGGGAGCTATCCNCAACTAGGTTTGAGGGAGTAAGAAAAAGAATGAGTAGCTCGAGTGCCAGAAATGCCATGGATCTGGAGTGATGTGAATGAACAAGTGAAGAAATGCTTGAGCACAATGAGTGAGAAACAAAAGATAGAGATTGGATATTGTTGACCGGGCCACCCACACGAGATGGCCTTGCATGTGGCCTTGAATCCGCCCACGAGGTCGAGCCCGGCCAACCGGAGTTTTAATCTGCTGGCGGCTACTCGCGTTGCTGACCAGATAGTCAGAAAACATAGCCCATAGAGATTAGAAATCCACAAGAATATCAATCAGTCACACAAAATGCAAGAGACAAATGTGCCACATCAGCGATGAGTGTATTCACAGTGCACATTTAGCTCTCGTGCTTAGCTCCAGCTAGAGTGCTCATTTCAACATGTCAGCCACCACACAAAACAACTGGTACCGCCGCTACTTTTTCCACTGGTGGTTTACGCTGGTTCAGGAAAAAAAGGTCTAAATTCTCATTTTTTTTGTCACTCAGAGGAAAGGTTTTTGACACCGTTAACATTTTGTAGTAATCCGGTTTGGAAATGGAGTGGTTTGCAAAATCAATGAATCTACAGTCATCCGTCAATAGTTTTCCTTGAAAAACCCCTCATTCTATCTGCAACCCAGCTTTTGAACCATCTCATTCCGTAGCTCCTCCATCTAGAAGTGCTGGTACCATTTTGCAATTTTGGTAAGCCCTCAGTTCCTCTAGTAATAGTNAACCCTCACATGTAGCATTCAGAGCCATTCAGATGGATCATCGGTTGGTACAGGTTCTTCTGACCTAAGGTTTTCTGTCTACTCTTTCCCTTTAGTCTCCCAAATGCTCATTTCTTGTTCACCATTTCTCCCCTTTTGTGCCCTGTTGCTGCGACAGTCGCATAACATTTGGCACATGTTTTTATAGGTCCAGCATAGTCATTGGTCACATTGATTGACAGTTTCGATCTCCATTGGAGTTGATTTCTCCATCTGCTAGGTATTTGATGAAAACTGGGGCAGCCCTCAGGGAAGTGATCAGGCTCACTGAGAGCCGCCTAGGCAAGACTAACTGTTTGTGAGAGGGAGTTGCAGGTTGCACAGACAGAAATAACGGAAGCAAATGTAGGTTTGCAAAGAATGCGAATATCTGAAGCAACTCTTGAGTGAGAGAGTACATTGTCACAAATTTCTAACAAGCCCTTATATGCCTCATTTGGCCTAGGGAGCACTGAGATACATTCTGTCAAAGTCTACCCTCTAGCACACTCTCCTAGCCTAGGGGGATGAGCGGCAGTCACCTTGTCACACAAGAGAATTATGTCTCACACCACTTGGACGACCAAAAATCGTGGTCCGCACCTTCCTTCAAGTCTCTTGGAGGTCCTCCAGCCACCTTTTCTCCTTGAAGGCCATTCTCAGCCATCCTGGCCAATAATCCTACCGCCTTTTGAGCTCAAAGTGCTTAGGTCGTCACTTGCACCCGACCCATGATCTCCAAACTTTGGAAATCCATAGCTCACTCAAACAGACTCCGTATCGAGTTCTGTAAAGTGCGTTGGAACCTGTGAAACAACCTCTATGCAACTGTCATGCCAGATGATTTTTATCGAGCAACCTATTTCTGTCACTTTCTGGCACTCTCATATCCATCATTCCCCCACTTTGCGAGAATAAGAATCACACAAGTCCGCACTGTCCCCTCAGCTGCTGAAAGCGGTGCGCTGCCAGCGGCTTGGTCAGGAAGTCTGCCAGCATCATTCTCAAAGGGCAGAACTTGATCTGCACCACTTGCTTTGCCACGAGCTCGCGGATGAAGTGATACCACAAGACGATGTGCTTGGTACGAGCGTGAAACTCGGCGTTCTTCGTCAGAGCAATGGCGCTCATGTTTTCACAGTAGATGGTGGTGGCTGTGGTCTGCTGCTTTCCAAGGCTTGCTAGTAGCTCACGCACCACACAGCTTCCTTTGCTGTTTCACTGAGGGTGATGTACTCTGCTTCGGTGGAGGAAAGGGCAACACACTCTTGCTTCTTGCTCCTCCAACTAATTGCTCCTCCCCCAAGCACAAACACAAACCCACTGCTTGACCTCCTTGTGTCCAAGTCACCTCCCCAATGTGCGTCACTGTAGCCGATGAGGATGGGACTGTTGTTGCCGTTGAAGGTGAGGCAAAGGCTGCTGCTGCTGTCGAGGTAGCGCAGCACACCCTTGACCGCCTCCCAATGCGGCACGCCCGGATTTGCGCAACTCCCACTGCTTGGTTGATGTTGAGGCGCGTGCCGACTGCTGCATACATGAGGCTTCCAACAGCTGCTTGGTACGGCACTGCTTCCATGCGGCTGCTCTCTTGCATGCCGCGGGGAGTCTGTGTCATGCTGAGCTTCGCTCCCACTTTGAGTGGTGTTGTTGCTTTGCGCGCTCCTGCCATGTTGAAGAACTTGATGATGTCGCTCACATACGTGCTCTGCGACAACACCAAAGTCTGCTGCTGCCGGTCGTGCTTGACTTGAAGGCCAAGGTAGTAACTGAGCTCTCTCATGTCTTTCATGTCGAACCTGGCAGCAAGGGGCTGCTTCACATTGTCCAAAAGAGACTTGGAGTCAGATGCAATGAGCAGATCATCAACATAGAGCAAGATGATGATCTGGTTTGCCTCTTGTGTGTGCCCATAGACAGCATGGTCTGCTTCACTTCGCAGAAATCCAATGCCAGCTAGCTGCCCATCCATCTTGTGGTACCATGCTTGTGGGGCTTGCTTCAGGCCGTAGAGGGCCTTCACAAGCTTGCACACCAAACCTTCCTTCCCTTCCACGACATACCCCTCCGGCTGCTCCATGTACACATCCTCCTCAAGGTCACCATTGAGAAATGCACATGTCACATCCATTTGGTGCACCTCCCACTCCATAGCAGCAGCAAGAGCGAGGATCGCTCAGATGNCATCCGCACCACACTTGCGCCTGAAGATCCACCGGCATCCAATCACTTGGCTGCTGCGTGGAGCCTCCTCGAGAGTCCAGGTGCCGTTCTTCATGAGCGCACCATACTCCTCATCTGCGGCGCCACGCCAATCTGCCACCTTGGCGCTGTGCATGGCTTCAGCGAATGTGGCTGGGTCATCGGTGACTGTGAGGAAGAGAAGCTTGAGGTCAGACGACTCTGTTGGTGGTGGAATGGTGCACAAGTTCACCAGCTCCTCCAGCGGCCTGTCTTCGTTTGCGAGGCGCTCGGATCGCCTCAGCGGCTCCCCACTGTCCTTTGCACCTTTGTTGAGGCGTGCGGACCGTCATGGCAACTGCGGTGCATTGCTTTGCTGCTCCTCCTCATCATATTTTGCTGCTGGCTCCTTTTCCTTTTGAGCTCCCCCCACCTCCTTGTTGTTGCCGCTGTCACCGCCATCTTCCGCACCGCCCTCTTCTGCTACCGGTACTTCTCCCACTTCTGGTACAACTGCGGAAGCAAGCAGAACTGCCAACATAGGGCTCCAAGTCCAGCCCTTCACTTCCTCTTGGAAGACCACGTCACGGCTGCGGATGATCTTGTGTGCGGCGAGGTTGTACAGGTGGTATCCCATGGTGTCGTAGCCGAGGAAGGCGGCCTTCACAGACTTTACGTCCAGCTTGTTACGGCTGCCGGTAGGCACGTGCACGAATGCGCCACACCCGAAGACTTTCAGGTCACTGTTGGATTGCATCCTGTCCTTGCCTTTTCCGGTGCCATCAGCGACACGACTCGCGTAGGGCTTCCATTTTACAGGTACACGGCGGTATTGACCCCTTCCGCCTAAATGGTTGGCGGTAGCCCCGCGTCTTGGAGCATGCTGCAAACACGCTCCTTAAGCGTGCGGTTCACGCGTTCAGCCACGCCATTCAGCTGCGGTGTTCCAGGTGGGGTGACCTCGTGCTTGATCCCACAATGCTTGAGGAAGGTACGGAAGTCATTGGAGCGGTACTCTACTTTGCCATCCGTACGAAGCACCTTCAACCGCCTGCCACTCTCATTTTGTGCAGGAGCAATCCACACCTTGAAAGAATCAAAGCATTCATCCTTTCCAGCCAGGAACAACACCCATATCTTCCTCGACTTGTCATCAATGAATATGACAAAGTACAATTTGCCGGACAAGGATTGTGATGGCATGGGACTGCACAAATCAGAGTGAACGAGCGAGAGAAGCTCAGCCCTCCCTTCCCCTCCCCCGTGGAAGGAGCACGGGCTTGCTTCCCTTCAATGCAGCTCTCACAAGCCGATGCACTAGGCTGCTTCACCCCCTTGAGCTCCAGGCCGCGGAACATCTGCTGCATGGAGATGATGGTGCCAAAGCCGAGGTGAACGAGCCGGCGGTGCAACAGGCCGATGTGGTATTTTCCCTCTCTCGCCGCCAATGCTAAGTCAGCTTCCTTCTCCGATGCCACGTAGAGGCGGTAAGGACCGTCCTCCTTATTTGCTTTTGCAAGCACACAGCCTGCACAGGCAGAGATGGTGCAGCCACCATTCTCAAAGAAAACGTGCATGCCTTCGGAGATGAGAGATGAGACAGAGAGGAGGTTAGTTGCCAACCCCGGAAAATGGAGCACCCCCTTCACACGATGTTCCACGTGCTTACCCTCAACGGAAGCACAAAACACAATCTCACCGTCCCCAACCGCCATTTGTATATGGTTGTGCCCCATGTCCCGACGAGGCTCAATGACGGTGTAGACAACGAACAAATCCCGGTGACACGTCATGTGCCGCGTGGCTCCCGAGTTGATGGTCCAGAACAGGGCGGTGTTGTTGGAGATGTGCAGGACCCGGATGGCTGTCATGAAGCCACTCTCCCAATCTGCGGCGTTCGCGGAAGCGTCGGACTATTATCCCGCTCCCACTCCAGCCGCAAGGTCCGCCTTCTTCTTCCGGCATTCGCGTGCCTATTGGCCCGGCTTCTTGCAGTAGTGGCAGTTCCCCTTCTTCTTCCCTCCTCCGCCGGTGCTCCTACTTCATGTAGCACCGCCCCCATGACCAAAGTTGGTGATGAGAGCGACGTCCTGTCCGCTTCTGCCCTCCTCTCCCTTGCGCCACTCCTCCTCAAACAGCATGCTCTCCTCCACATCATTGAGGGAGAGCTTGTCGCCACGCTGGTCCAGGGCAACAATGAGAGGAGTGTAGCTGCTAGGAAGGCCAGAGAGGATGGTTAGCATGAGCACACGCTCCTTGGCAGGGTCTTCAATTGCAGCAAGCTGGTCAGAGAGAGACTTCACCATGTTGATGTAGTCAATCTTGGATGCAGACTCATCCATCTTCACAGTGTTAAAGCGACGACGCAGCTGCATGTTCATGAGGATTGACTTGGAACCATAAGTGGACTCAAACGTTTTCCAAACCTCCTTTGGCGTGAGGATGCCACGGACGTGGAGATGCTGCCATTTGGCGTGGTGGAGGTAGATGGTTGGGAGGGCGCGGTCACGCTTCTCGCGGTAGGTACGGGCCTCGACAGGGGATAGGGAGCTTTCTTTCTTCTGGTTCCTTCTCCTTCTCATCCACCTGGCTCCAGAAACCCTTCTCCATCAGCACCATCTTCATGTTGTTGCTCCAGTTGAAGAAGTTCTTGCCTTCGAACTTGGCGATGTTGACGCCGGCCACCACAGAAGCGGATGTTGCCATGGTAGTGCAACGTTCATCCCATAAACGGCTCTCTCACACAACAGGGTGCAAGGAATGCCTCAACGATGAGACAAAGCATTTTTCTAGCTCTGATACCACCTGATGAAAATTGGGGCAACCCTCAGGGAGGTGATCAGGCTCACTGAGAGCCGCCTAGGCAGGACCAACTATTCGTGAGAGGGAGTTGCAGGTTGGACATACAGAAATTACGGAAGTGAATGTAGGTTTGAAGAGAACATGAATGTCTGAATCAACTCTTGAGTGAGAATTTACATTGTCACAGCCTTCTAACAAGCCCTTAGATGCCTCATTTGGCCAAGGGAGTACTGAGATACACTTTGTCAAAGTCTACCCTCTAGCACACTCTCTTAGCCTAGCGGGATGAGCGGCAGTCACCTTGTCACACAAGAGAATTATGTCTGACACCACTTGGACCACCAAAAGTCATGGTCTGCACCTTCCTTGAAGTCTCTTGGAGGTCCTCCAGCCGCCTTTTCTCCTTGAAGGCCGTTCTCAACCGTCCTGGCCAATAATCCTGCCGCCTTTTGAGCTCAAAGTGCTCAGGTCGTCACTTGAACCCGACCCATGATCTCGAAACTTTGGAAATCCATATCTCACTCAAACGGACTCCGTATCAAGTTCCGTAAAGTGTGTTGGAAGCTGTAAAGCATCCTCTATGAAACTGTCATGCCAGATGATTTTTATCAAGAAACCTATTTTTGTCAGTTTCTGGCACTCTCATATCCATCAGTTTCTTTGCTTCCATCACACAGCTTGTGGCATTGAGTTTGACAGCAATTACATTCCTCAAGCAGAGCATTACAGTCAGCACTGTCAAAGAAATCAATTATTTTTTATCATTTTTATGATGTCTTTTCAAATTTTAAACATTGCAATGGCATGTCAAGTAGCGCGTTTGAGGTCACTACTAAAGCGGGAATGGATTTTTTTTAGGGGCGATGTTGGTGATGGTGATAATTTAGCAAAGACACCCTGTGTACTTCATCATGCAAGATTACTGATGTAAAGGTCAAAGCTTGTACCATGCAATAAAATCATCATTGGGATTTTTTTTTAAGTGGGTGAGGATGGTGTACAGTAAAAGGATTCTTTGGTGGAGTAACATAATCATGCTATATCACATTTATTACACTGAGAGATAGAACACCTTTGGTAAAAAATGTGAGAGCGGTCACATGAGCCAGAGATCTAGCTCTTCCATTCTCATGCTACAGTTAGATGCTCTTCATATTAGACCACCAACTGAAAGCTAGGCTACACAAAAGCGAGGTCATGAGATCACATTGTGTTTTTTCATTGTTGACCTCAGCAGCTGTAACGTACACCTCCAAACTTGTTGGTGAACCAATCCTTTGGAGCTTTCAGGGTTACAAATTTTGAGAAGTGCTGGTTGAATTTAGGGCTCACCCAAGAGTTAAGGATTTCTCTGTGTGAGTAGTGGTTCCCATGCATGTGCATTCTGAAGCTCCTCCATGGTCATGGTGAGTTGTTGGAGGAGAAGATTGTTTGTTCAATCTCTCAAGTTGTGACAATTTATAGTAAATTTCTTCATTAATGTGAGCTTGTTGGCATGTGTCTCCCATCATTCCAAGTGTCTTCCCCACGGGCAAGGACACAGGAAAACATTTGTCGAGCCTGAGGGGTTCATCACCGGATTGACTGTCGTTGACCTTGCTACATAGCCGACCAATATTGCCTGGCTTTCCTGGAAAGTGTCTTTGACTATGTGCTACTCATGCACCGCTAGCAAAGTCTTTTCCAGTTACTCCTGCTCCCTCTGTTCACTGCCGTCTACATGAGGTATGTGACCTAATGACAGCAGATATCTGCTAAAGATTTGAGCAAGGTATTTTCCTTTGAATAAAGTTTTTGGCTGCCCCTATAGTGTCGTTGCACTCCAAAAACAAGTGTTACACCAAGTGGAACATGCATGGTTCGGAGGGAGAAGGTGCGAAGCATAGGACAAATCAAGGAACTGGAATAGTTAGATGACTTGTCGCTAGTAGTATGTGCACTTTAATGGAATGTGTAAGAACTTTTGCGTGCATGTATACAGTACAAGAAGCAAAAGTGAGGCACAATTGGAGTCCTAGATGCCTGATTCAAGGAACACGTGTGATGCTGCACTGCAAGAGGCTTCCTCAAGAAACTCCACTAAGCAATCTAGGGCTTTCAAGAACACTGAGTTGCATTGTTATGAGATTCTGGATCCATCAAGAAGTCAGCCCGACAGTCTTGAAAGTGTTGGAAATTGTGTATGTTGTGGATGTAACAGCTTGCTTGCACACTCTGGTAATCTTCTCAAGCATCCAGGACTTCCTTGATGGACTAGCCATAGATCCGATGTACATGCTTTTGCATTTTGTGTCCATTGATCAGTGCCAGACAAATTCTGGCTCAATATTCTACATCTTTATTATTGGATGGTGCTTTACTTCCTTGTGTGTACATTGATTTATAGCCAATGAAGTCGTTTGGGCCAGTTTTTATGGCAAAATGAACTACCACGGGGCCCAAACGTACTACCAAAAGTGACAGATATCTATTTAATGTGCCTCTCAAAGCCATCTCTCCCTGAAACTCAAAGCTTATGAGACTATGCGCTTCCTTCCTAGCCATACTCTTTCAATTATTGCACCCGCCTTACACTCTTGTGCATCGGTAGACTATAGCGGCGTTGCCACATCAACAAGAGAAATACCAAAAAGCTTCCAATCAATCTCTCATGATATCAGAGCAACGTGGTAACCCTTGTTGAGTTGCAAGCAGAGACATAAAAACAACAATACCAGGGAGATTCATCTCCATCACTGTGATATTGGAAGGATAAACCACACACACACCAGAAACAACAGGAAAAAAAAAAGTAGCAACAAAAGTAGCCACAATAGTGATGGCAGTAGCAACAACACCTATGACCACGGCTACAACACAACCCACAGTAGCAGAAGCAAATGCATCACAGTCCATGAGTTTGGTTTTGTGATGTGAGTTATTCCCATCTGTTTGAACAGCTAACTGTGACTTCTTGGTTGTTTCCATACCTGTGCAGACCCAAAATGGGGACCCTACAGGCACTGGGTGTTAGTGTCTCATTGTATATTTTCCTCCCTTTGTGTTGGTCATGAGTGCACAAAGCATGCCGGTGCAATGAGTTGAGGCGATGCATGATGAAGGCATGTGATCCTCTTGCAAGCCCATTCCTCACAAGTACTCACTTCTATCTTGACCGCATGATCCATCCTCCTTGTCATCGTGGGTCAATGGCAACGAGTCATGTTTNTGTTTGAACAGCTAACTGTGACTTCTTGGTTGTTTCCATACCTGTGCAGACCCAAAATGGGGACCCTACAGGCACTGGGTGTTAGTGTCTCATTGTATATTTTCCTCCCTTTGTGTTGGTCATGAGTGCACAAAGCATGCCGGTGCAATGAGTTGAGGCGATGCATGATGAAGGCATGTGATCCTCTTGCAAGCCCATTCCTCACAAGTACTCACTTCTATCTTGACCGCATGATCCATCCTCCTTGTCATCGTGGGTCAATGGCAACGAGTCATGTTTTTCCTCGCAGCCCTCTTGCTAGTGTGTCCATTCCCAGACACCTTATTGCATGTTTCTTCGTAAGAAACCTATAAATGACATCAATGTTAGCCATTTCTCCTCGGATTTATGGAAACAGACCTAACTTGGACCTTTTGATGTTGTTAATCTAGGGTTCATACATGTAACACTAACTGGTGGATTGGGAGATCCCGCCGTCACTTAGAGGATTCGGAGTGGTTCTTGGAAACTCTCTTCCCTTGCCCCTTTCCACTCATTCATATCCTTTTCTCCTGCTGACTTCCCCTTCTTTTGTCAATCTAGGGGTAGGCTTTTGACTTGCCTAGTGCTTCATTGTAGCTACACAAATCTACCTTTGCATGATACATTGAACATAGCTTTGATACCCAAACCCTACTATGAAAAATGGTGGGAAAATCATGTGCTAGCTTTGAACAGCACACCACTAGTGAAACAAAAAATCTTGCACAAACACCATGCACTCTACACCTAGTGCACGCAACTAGTGTGCTCCCATACATTTCTATTTTTCCTCAACTCTATTTTCACCTTTTTCTCTCAATGTCCCTCTCTTTCTTAAAGCATCTCTTTCTCCCTTCAAACCTCTCTTCATTCATCCCTTTATGGATACATCTTTCCCCATATCTATACCTCTCTCTCTCTCCCTCTCTCTCTCTCTCTCTCTCTCTCTCTCTCTATCTCTATCTCTCTCTCTCTCTCTCTATCTTTCTCTCTCTCTCTCTCTCTTTCTCTGTTTCTCTCTCTCTCT